>CM075483.1:1197500-1435000 GCA_037950665.1 Hypophthalmichthys nobilis
ATTACACAAGACAACATACTGCTTCTCATCTAGACTCAAGTCATGCACTACGTTTGATTATATACTATATCATAGTTCTGCATTTTTCATTGGCATTACACAAAAAAATCATAAATTAGTAGTGTAAATGTCATGTCATAATGTAGAGTGTTTTCTCACAGTCTTTCCAGATCTGATGCAGCCGTCAAACATTTAGGCTCAGAAACGGACCAGTGGTTATTGATACCCTCGTGTGTCAAAATGTTCTGGAAATCTGTAATTATTATCTCCAGAAAATGATGAATTGTGGAATTCCATCCCTGTGTTGATTCTATTAGGCTTGAAATATCTTGGATGGGATTTTCTTTCCCACTGCCTCATCCAAGGCCTCCCGTGACCCGAGTCGATAGTTAAACTGACCCGGAGTCCACCCTCTCTTCTAGGGCTTTGGGAGCGTGTCGGCCGAGCACTGGCTGGGAAACGAGTTTGTGCACATTCTGACCAATCAGAGGCAGTTTGCCCTCCGTGTGGAGCTGACCGACTGGGACGGACACCAGGCGTTCTCTCAGTATGACAGTTTCCACATCGACAGTGAAAAACACAATTACAGGTACTTTCTGCTCTTCATTATTTTTAATGCATTATTTTAATATATATATATAATATTGCAGAAAACAGTTTATCATATTATATTATTTGATTGGGAACATCACAGATGAGATATGAGATAAAAGTGTTGTTATTCCTCAAGTTCATGCGTTCATTCATAGTTTCACTCTCTGTGGGATTTTTAAATGCTTTTCATGGATGAAACTATGGGGAGGAATCAAGCGATTTGTTTTAATTCCATCTGGGGTTGAAATAGGGTTACGTGTCATGCCAAATGCTCTCCCCTTTTCAGCCCTATTAACCACTTAGATTTATATACAAAAAAGGAAAAGTCAAAGAACACAAAGAGAGCAGTCTTTGTAGCTCACGCACAGGCAGGTGTTCACCTACAAACGCTTCAGATCTGTGCATCTCAGCAGGCCGGCGGTCCGTGGCGTCCTGCACACTTGGCCAGCCCGTAGTGGCCTGTGCTGGTGAAGAGTTTCAGGAATCTAATCAGCATTCTCATCTCTAAAAATAGATTTGTTCTCTTGAACTGTTATGCTATGGTAATCACTCACTGCCTCTTGAGAATACAACCCCTTTCTTTGGCCAAACACAAAGTGTGCAAGAGGTTGCTACTTCTGGAAATTCAGATTAGACCTTCAGATTCCAACCTGACAACCTTTTTACTTTGTGTATATAAAAAGCACAACCTGTAGATGCACTATGAAGATATGCCTATCTAGTACGGGCGCTTTTAAATCCCGGCAGCGACAGCAAAATGTTTACAGCCTGATGTTTTTTTTTTTTTTTTTTTTTTTGTTTTTTTATGTGAAGGAATTTTTATGCTGTTCCAGTGTGTTTTGTGTTCTGGTTTAGGCAGACATAGACTCTCTAAGGAAGAGGAAGGTAGGTTACAATAGTTACAGGCTAGTTGACCCAAAAATGAACATTCTAAACTTTTTATAAATACTCCACACAACCAGCTCGTTTAACAAATATTAGAAGTAAAAATAAAACATTTAGAAGTAATTCAAGCGTAATCGACCAGTTTTTGTTGTCCTGTTTCCACCATAATGGCGCTGGATCTCATGCCGGAGATGACTCGCGTTTGGCGGGGGAACTGCCCCACAAACACTAGGTTGTTACGTC
This sequence comes from Hypophthalmichthys nobilis, assembly GCA_037950665.1. Taxonomy (NCBI): domain Eukaryota; kingdom Metazoa; phylum Chordata; class Actinopteri; order Cypriniformes; family Xenocyprididae; genus Hypophthalmichthys; species Hypophthalmichthys nobilis. The sequence goes on from CM075483.1 coordinate 1,199,223, forward strand.
TGAGCCAGGATCTGTGTAACACAAAAACTACCCAAACACTGGGCTGTTACGTCTGACCCAGGATCTGGGTAACACAAAAACTACCCAAACACTGGGCTGTTACGTCTGACCCAGGACCTGGGTAACACAAAAACTACCCAAACGCTGGGTTGTTACATCTGACCCAGGAACTGTGTAACACAAAATTTACCCAAATGCTAGGTTGTTACGTCTGACCCAGGACCTGGGTAACACAAAAACTACCCAAACGCTGGGTTGTTACATCTGACCCAGGAACTGTGTAACACAAAATTTACCCAAATGCTAGGTTGTTACGTCTGACCCAGGACCTGGGTAACACAAAAACTACCCAAATGCTGGGTTGTTACGTCTGACCCAGGATCTGGGTAACATAAGAACTACCCAAACACTGGGTTGTTACGTCTGACCCAGGATCTGGGTAACACAAAAAACTACCCAAATGCTGGGTTGTTACGTCTGACCCAGGATCTGGGTAATATAAGAACTACCCAAACACTGGGTTGTTACGCCTGACCCAGGATCTGGGTAACACAAAACTACCCAAATGCTGGGTTGTTACGCCTGACCCAGGATCTGGGTAACATAAGAACTACCCAAACACTGGGTTGTTACGTCTGACCCAGGAGCTGGGTAACACAAAATTTACCCAAACACTTGGTTGTTACGTCCTGACCCAGGACCTGGGTAACACAAAAACTACCCAAACGCTGGGTTGTTACGTCTGACCCAGGAACTGTGTAACACAAAATTTACCCAAATGCTAGGTTGTTACGTCCGACCCAGGATCTGGGTAACACAAAAACTACCCAAACACTGGGATGTTACGTCTGACCCAGGACCTGGGTAACACAAAAACTACCCAAATGCTGGGTTGTTACGTCTGACCCAGGACCTGGGTAACACAAAAACTACCCAAATGCTGGGATGTTACGTCTGACCCAGGACCTGGGTAACACAAAAACTACCCAAATGCTGGGTTGTTACGTCTGACCCAGCATCTGTGTAACACAAAAACTATCCAAACACTGGGCTGTTACGCCTGACCCAGGATCTGGGTAACACAAAAACTACCCAAACACTGGGCTGTTACGTCTGACCCAGGACCTGGGTAACACAAAAACTACCCAAACGCTGGGTTGTTACATCTGACCCAGGAACTGTGTAACACAAAATTTACCCAAATGCTAGGTTGTTACTGCCTGACCCAGGACCTGGGTAACACAAAAACTACCCAAACGCTGGGTTGTTACATCTGACCCAGGAACTGTGTAACACAAAATTTACCCAAATGCTAGGTTGTTACGTCTGACCCAGGACCTGGGTAACACAAAACTACCCAAATGCTGGGTTGTTACGCCTGACCCAGGATCTGGGTAACATAAGAACTACCCAAACACTGGGTTGTTACGTCTGACCCAGGATCTGGGTAACACAAAAACTACCCAAATGCTGGGTTGTTACGTCTGACCCAGGATCTGGGTAATATAAGAACTACCCAAACACTGGGTTGTTACGTCTGACCCAGGATCTGGGTAACACAAAAACTACCCAAATGCTGGGTTGTTACGTCTGACCCAGGATCTGGGTAACATAAGAACTACCCAAACACTGGGTTGTTACGTCTGACCCAGGAGCTGGGTAACACAAAATTTACCCAAACACTTGGTTGTTACGTCTGACCCAGGACCTGGGTAACACAAAAACTACCCAAACGCTGGGTTGTTACGTCTGACCCAGGAACTGTGTAACACAAAATTTACCCAAATGCTAGGTTGTTACGTCCGACCCAGGATCTGGGTAACACAAAAACTACCCAAACACTGGGATGTTACGTCTGACCCAGGACCTGGGTAACACAAAAACTACCCAAATGCTGGGTTGTTACGTCTGACCCAGGACCTGGGTAACACAAAAACTACCCAAATGCTGGGATGTTACGTCTGACCCAGGACCTGGGTAACACAAAAACTACCCAAATGCTGGGTTGTTACGTCTGACCCAGCATCTGTGTAACACAAAAACTATCCAATCTCTGGGTTGTTACATCAAAGTATATGTAAAAAACAATTCATTTTGATATTTTATTTTTCAGAAACCAAGACTTAATATCTTACGTCATTTTTCTTCACAAGTAAATGTATTGTGATTGTTTAGATATTTGTACTGGAAAGCAAGATAAAAAAATACAGAGGAAGAAACTCTTTTTTGCAGTGTTTGCCTTTATAAACCCTGTGTTTGTGTCAGTCGTTGCAAAGTCTTGTATGTGTCACTACTGCATTTCTGAGCAATGAATGAGTGAGACTGACGAGGTAATGAGATGCAGCTGAAAACAATGATGATGGAGTAGTCTGGGCAGTGAATTATGGGTAATGAAGTCCATGACAGAATGGAAATAGTCTGGGGTGAAGTGCCCTCTGGTGGCAATCAAAGGCATTCCAGCTGATGATCGTAACAAGTAGGTTGTCAAATACATAGTATTCAAAAAATAGCCTACTGACGCTGGTAGGTCACATGATGATGGCAACCTGGCCAATGTAGTACATCCGGATTACATTCATACTATATAGAATATACTTTTTTTTTTTACAGTCACAAAGCAAGTTTTAATCCAATTACTGTATGTACTATGCCATTTTGGACGCAGTGTAAGACTTTTTTTAAAATACCTTCTTTTGTGTTCCACAGAAGAAAGAAATCAGGTTTGGAATGACATGAGGGCGAGTAAATTCTATTTAAGTAGCTTGGTGGGTTCACCAGCATATCAGGATCCAGTTGTGCTTAATTCACGCACACATACTGTACATATGCTCACACACATATAGTGCGGACATGGCACATAAAAGCACTTTAAAATTCTGCAAGCGTGTGCATGAATCCACAAAGGATAATTTAAAGCTTAACATATTACAACACACAAGCATTTCTATTTTTCAGAAACAATGTGGAGACTTTCCAGTCAGAGAATATTTGCCAGCCACTTGCATTTGCCTAAATTTAAAGCTAAAAGAGTCGGTATTAGAACAGCAGTAATTGCTCACAGAAATAGTGGAGCATAATCCCAAAACCTAAATCATGAATAGGAGTAACTGTCAAGTTTATTACCTTTCTTTGGTCCTAATGATTTCCAAACTACACACAGGGTAAAAGGTTGAAGTGAACAAAGAGCACTTGGCTGAATGTATACCATGCTCAGCACAATAAATTTCAAATAATGACGATCTCTTTTTTTCTTCATGTAACCAAGTTTGTGCAAAGGTCCGAGGCAATAATTGTGAGTTTGTGAGGGGAGTGAGAGGTGTGATCCAACAAATCAGTCAGCATTATTAGACAGTGACATTACAAATACATATTAGACTTGACACTTTTATCATTTCAATAGTAAATCTCTAATGTTACGGGTTAAACTGAGACCATTTTTATTCCTTAGTCACTTTTTATATATTATTCTGATAATGTTAATATGCACACTACTACATGTGTGTGTGTGTGTGTGTGTGTGTGTGTTTTTAACCTTTGTACTACAATATGAAGTTAAGTCAAGAATATTTTAGCAAAAAAATCAAGTGTATTTTGAGATATACTCTAGTGTAAACACTCAAACAAGATGGAAAGATTGTTTTTTTCCATGCCAAAGTCAGATTTCAACTATATATATTTTTTCCAGGTCTTGTGCATTCTTCTGGTAAACCTCAGGTCTAGTTATCTACAGCTATCTCAGGGTAATGTTATACGCCTCGGTGGCGCTAACTGACCACAGCTCTGCCCGATACACACTTTTTAGGCTTGTGCAATGGAAACTACAACAGTTTTCAGGAGCACTGAATACACAGACCATGACAGCGAATGTGAAAATGATCAATGATGGCAACACTACACTCACTTGAAAATATGATATTAATAGGATGCAGAGAAATACATAAGAGTGAAGGAAATATATATAGCACATATACACAAAGATGCATATGTATATGTTTATCCGACCATTTCATATAAGTAGGTTTATAATACCTGGAGGCAGGAAAAAAACAACTCCATTTTATGCTTAAAAACATAATAAATAAATAATGTTGAAAAGGCAAGACTTTTGTGTATATGATTTAAGTTCAGGAAGAGAGAAAAGTGACATGAGGAATGAGGAAAAATACCCATTACACCATTTATATTGTGCATTTATTTCTTTGACGATTATGAGATGCTGCTGATAACACCAACTCTTATTACAGTCGTGTTTACACTGCTTATGAATCCTGAAGCTCCTTCAATTCACCGAGTGTAACAATCAGCTAATGGATCTTGAGCGTAATTGCTTCTAAAGATCAACACTGGTAATGTTAGTTTGGCACCTATACAGCGCTCTACATCACTATATTGAATGTGATCATAAATTACATTGCCAATCTCCAGCTGAGCAGAAGCATTTTATCCAGATACTCCATTAAAGAGGAGCTGAAAAATGATATTTGACCATAATTCAAAATGAATTCGATCATAATGTGATAATGTTTTATGTCAGCTGGAATTTGGGAGAGCGCAGTGTTTTGTTTCTAGGGTGAAACTACACAAGGATACAATCTTAGAAAAAAGGTTCCGTGGGGTTCTATTTAGAACTCTATGGTTCTTCTTGCATTGCAGAGGGGCGGAGTTATGAGGTTTGACTGACAGTTTGAGGATCCAATGGAGTTACGAGGTTTAGTCACAAGCTGTTTTTAATACTTTTCATTGGTTAAATATTTTCAAAACCCACAGAGAGATGTAAAGGGTGACCGATAGTAATGATTTATTTAAAAATATGGAGATAAAAGTTTTCCACTTGACAGCGACATTACAGTTAGTAGAATGTCTAAAGTGGACTATCGAAAATAAAGTCCAACTGAACTGTTTCTTCTAAGAGTGTAGGTCAGTGCTGCCACAGCCTTGTTTTCCCTGCGGGATGGGGTCATGCCGGGGTCATTCTTGTTCATATTCCTGGGCCGGACGCCACTGACCCAGAGCCAATGCCCACAACACTGACAGACTCCCAGACTCCGCCTGTGTTTACACGGCTGCTTTGTATATTGATGGAGTGGAGTGTGTGAATCCCTGCTGAGAAGACCAGCTCAATCCAGGCTGGTTTGTGCCAGAGAGCCACAGTGTTTACCACTGGAGCTGATTCATTAAGTCTTGCCGGTTAAGTTAAAAAGTCTGGTAGAAACTAGCAGTATGGCATCTCACGAAGGGGACCGGCCTCCAAAACATGCTCCAGCTCTGCTGATCTTCTGAGCATGAGTGTGTGTTTGTGTGGAAATATTTGGAATAAAATATACTTTAAGCTTTAATTTAGGAGAAAGAATGAGGTGCAGAGTAACTCCGGGCAAAGAAACTCATTTTTAAAAGAAGGCGAACAGCAGCTACAAGCCAAAAAATACTCACTGGAGCTTCAATATTGAAATGTTTTACTGCTCACAGTGTCCTTGACTTTGTTTTTAAATCCAGTCTTAAAATAGAAGAACTAATTCTCAATATGTTATGGTCAAATCCAGTGAGGGCATGAAAACAAAAACGTTTTGTTTCGTTTTTTGTCTGTTTTTTTAACGCTTTGTATGTTTTGTTTTCTGTTGTTTTTGTTTAATGTTTTGTGTTTTTTTTTTTTGCAATGATGGGAAAAAAGAGTGTGTGTCTTTGAGTGTGTATGTGTGTGTGTGTGAGAGAGTGTGTGTGTGCATAAGTGTGTGTGACTGTGTGCGTGAGTGTGTGTGTGTGTGTGTGTGTGTGTGTGTGAGTGTGCATGCGCATGAGTGTGTGTGTGTGAGTGTGTGGATGTGCATAAGTGTGTGTGTGACTGTGTGCGTGAGTGTGTGTGTGTGAGAGTGTGCATGTGCATGAGTGTGTCTGTGTGTGTGACTGTGTACGTGAGTGTGTGAGTGTGTGTGCATGTGCGTGAGTGTGTGAATGTATGAACGTGTGAGCGTGAGTGTATGTGCGTAAGTGTGTATGAGTGTGTGTGTATGTGCGTAAGTGTGTGTGTGACTGTGTGTGCATGAGTGTGTGTGCATGTGCATGAGTGTGTCTGTGAGTGTGACTGTGTGTACGTGAGTGTGTGTGCATGTGCATGAGTGTGTCTGTGTGTGTGACTGTGTGTACGTGAGTGTGTGAGTGTGTGTGTGCATGTGCATGAGTGTGTGAATGTATGAGCGTGTGTGCGTAAGTGTGTATGAGTGTGTGTGTGAATGTATGACTGTGTGTGCGTGCATGTGTGTGTGTGAGTGTGTGAATGTATGAGTGTGTGTGCGTGAGTGTATGTGCGTAAGTGTGTGTGACTTTGTGTGAGTGAGTGTGCGAGAGTGCGTGTGTGTGTGCGTGCGTGTTTTTGTGACACATCAGGACACAAATTTGTATAATGACATGGGTATGACATAGGTATTACAAGGAGAGGGTGACTTATTACATTACTCCATGTCCCCATTTTTCAAAAGGCTTATAAATCATACAGAATGAGTTTTTGTGAGAAAGTAAAAATGTGCACAGTTTCCTGTGATGGGTAGGTGTAGGGGTGTAGGGCGATAGAAAATACAGTTTGTACAGTATAAAAACCATTACGCCTATGGAATGTCCCCACAATTCACAAAAACAAACCTGTGTGTGTGTGTGTGTGTTTTGGTTTGTTTTTAGATTAAATTATCACTTTCCCTGATAAATAACTATAACAGGGAGATTTCACTTTGTGGAGATTGACACAAACTGAAAGGCACCTGAATCAAAACGGTGCTGTGTGTCTTCAGTAAAGCACATAGACACTGTAGCTGAAATGCAGCACTAATGTCACCGTCCAGAACCAGGAGTGACAGTTTATCCACAGACACCAGTGAGGTTATACAGCAACATGTGATTTTCAGGTCCTGACGACACTTAATTGGCGCTGTACATGTTTGTTCTTGAAGCAGATGAAATGATCTTGATTTAATATCTCTTTCATCCAGCCAAGTGTGAAATCCACAGATTTTGTGAAGATCTCTTCAGCTGTGTCTGGTGTGAATTTTGTACGGCGGTCTTGGCACAAACACGCTGTCGGCTGTGAACTCTCTGCTGAAGCTTTAAAAGTGTGTACTATCAATATCACAGCGTTCTTCCAGAGCGCTGTCAGCAAAACGGCACACAGATGCATTTCAAAGATCTCCTTTATTGACAGCCAACTTTTGTACATGATTTGCTCAATGTTGTTTCTAAATGAGGTCAGAAAGTAGTACGAGCGAAAAACAGCAATTGACACTTTCACCTGCAAGATGAAAATGAACTGTAAAGCCATTTTACAGAAAACAATCTTCAGTCATTTTGCTTCTCCAGTAAATGGATCTTGATTTAAGAATATTTGTAATGTAAAACAAGATAGAAATACTGAGGAAGAACTTCATTTTTGCAGTGAAACTTAAGGTTCTGTGTATTTATTAAGTTTCCAGAGGCAGCTTAAACTCCTCAGTCACGTTACCAAATTAAAGAAATATCACCGCTGCAGGATCGTTGAATGTTCCCGATGGGACGTGACGGATTTAATGCGTACGGAAGGAGCCGATCATGGTGGGCCTCACGCTTATCACACTGCGCTTACATGATGAGTTTTGACATGTCCCACAGCCGCAGAGAGGAAGCGATATATAAGGCTTTTTATTTTCAGTCTTTGGCAAGGAATTCTGCTTTGATCAAAGGAGGCCGTGACGCATGGACCCCTATGGCACGTGTGACTTATAGCACTCAGGATTTTGTTTTTGTTTTTTGTTTTTGCTCCTCAAGTAAATGAATCTTGATTTAAGAATTGTTTAGATATTTGTAATGAAAAGCAAGACAAAAATAATAAGCAAGAATACCTGTTTTTGCTGTGCGTTTCAACTCTCTTTTAGTCTGTGTTGCTGAACAACAGTTCAGGTTTGTGGAGCATGTTCCACATGATTTCATCATCAGACTTCAACAAGGAAAAACATCCATACATCCTCTTTTACTCTGCATAAACATCATCCGGCGAGGAACGTTACCAAACGGCCATCATTTCATATTAGGAAAATAAAATGACCGGACACCAGAATGCTTCCCCTGGGCTGCTGTTGTGAAACACCAAATAAATCTCATTCCATTCTCGGTTTTCATCACAGCTTTTCCTAGTAAGGCTTGGACTGATTCAGCAAAAGTTCATTAAGGCTGGTGAGAAGAAGTCTAGATGAACTGTGTCCTGTTGGTCATGCAGATGTTTGAGTTCAGACTGAAGCAGAGGCCAGAGCGTGACATTAGTGGGACAACAGAGTATCTGAACGCACAAGTCTGCTGCTCTTTTGTGAACTCAGACACTTTCAGTCGGCCTGCTTGAAGCTGTGGTGACTGGAGATGAGCTGGTGTGTGTTTATTCACCTGGTCGTGTGTTTGTGTGAGTGAGAGGACCTTGATCATGGTTGTTTCTCACAGAGATTTTTTTTAATACTTTTCAATACAATACAAACAGAGAGCAACACTGTAGAAAAGCACCTTCAAATCTATTAATATACATTACCATTAAAAACATTTGCTGTTTGTTTAATTGCAATGATGCATTAAATTGATCAAAAGTGACATTAAAGTCATTTATAATAATACAAATGTATTCCATTTCAAATAAATGCATTTTTACTTTCTATTCTATGGAGTAATGATGCTGAAAATTCAGCTTTGATCACAGGAATAAATTACACTTTGCTATTTATTGACATGGGAGAAACTTATTTTAAATAGTAATAATATTTCACTATTTTACTGTACATGGAGCTTTGTTGAGCAGAAAAGACTTCTTTCAAAAACATTTAAAACTTTTACCCCCCCCCCCCCCAAAACTATCCAGGTTTTAACCCAGCGATTGGGTTGTTTTGACCCAGGTTTTAACCCAGCAATTGGGTTGTTTGAAGCCAGGTTCTAGCCCAACGATTGGGTTGTTTGAAGCCAGGTTTTAATCCAGCGTTTAGGTTGTTTTAACCCAGTGATTTGGTTGTTTGAACCCAGGTTTTAACCCAACGATTGGGTTGTTTTAACCCAGTGATTGGGTTGTTTGAACCCAGGTTTTAACCCAGCAATTGGGTTGTTTTAACCCAACGATTGGATTGTTTTAACCCAACGATTGGGTTGTTTTAACCCAGGTTTTAATCCAGTGATTGGGTTGTTTTAACCCAACGATTGGGTTGTTTTAAGCCAGGTTTTAACCCAGCGGTTAGGTTAAATGCCCAATGTGCTGGGCAGTTTTATTTAACTCAGCTGATTAAAAATTATGATGTCTGGCTTAAAATGAACCCAAAATTAAAAAAAAAAATTAAAAATCAGACACATAATTACCAGAGGCCACAATAATAATCAAAAGGTGAACATTTATTAATAAGCAGTTTAATAAATGTTTATTGTTTAATTATTATATATATAAACTTACTAATGTTCATTTCCAACATATTTTGGGTTAATTTTGAGCAAGAAATACAGTAATTTTTAAACAATAGTTGAGTTAAATAAAACTACCCAGCAGGTTGTGCAAACATTTAACCCAACCGCTGGGTTAAAACAACCCAACCGCTGGGTTTGTCCATTTTCAACCCAACTTGGGTTGTTTTTAACCCAGCATTTTTTAGAATGTACCCTATAACCAATGTCTGGAAAAACGTGAAAATCTTATTTTTAAAAAAGCAGTATATGCAGAGATACAAGTCAGATTATGTAGCAACGTTTGCGTCTGCTGTTCAAATCCAAGGAAGTTTATTTCCTCTCAAAAAAATCTGAGTGTTGACAAGTTTGACATCTTGTATGACAGAAACTGTGCATAACAAGTTAATCATGCTCTCTTTCTGAACAATCACTTGTGTCTTAATATAGGATGTAAAAATGTAGTCTTTAGTGTCAGCGAAGAACAGAATACATCGGTTTGGCATCGAGCATATGCAGAAACCACGAACAAGCAGTCCATTTATCTTTATTTAGAGACCGCAACAATGCATTTCATCTTAATGAGCATGATGTCACCGAACAATGTTTGCAACCAGTATGTGAGTGATGTGAGTGGTTTTAAAGTGATTAGGCAGCTTGTTACAAGAAAGTCTCTGAGATGGATGAAGTGTGAGGAACAAAACATTAAAAAAAAATCCCACTTAACAATAAGTCAGACAATCACACGCTTGGCCTCGAATGCCTGTTGTTGCATCACTGGCCTCTTTGGACATCCCTAAAATACATTTTCCAAGTCGCTTTCCAAGATTCATCTTAGAAGAGATTTATAAAGCTCACTCTCTATTGTCTGATCTTATTTGTGGCGATGACTTTCAGGAAATGATTTTGTGGGGCCGAACATGTTTCATTTGGTGTTCCTTTCACTGCTGGCATGCCAATGCAGTATAGTTTTTTGGCTTAGATTATGACACTTTGGATAAAAAAAAGACTAGTCAGAGGGGTAATAACCCTCAGGTTAAGACCTTGGGCAGAACTACACAATGGGTGACACAATGAAGCAAGATGGGAAAATCAAAGGCCGTCTTTTAACCACCAAACTCTGGGCGTCAATGCTGCATAAAATTAAGCATTTGAACCCAAGCCTGCATTAAGTGACGGTTGTGAATTTGCGGTTGAAATCCTCAAGTGTGGATGGATGGAGTTGAGTTTCACGCTATGTGTGGTTTCTAAGTGTGCTTTGTTGACTGGATTACATGGTATGGGGTTTCCCAGCCAATGTGTTTAAAGAGGCCTTATTATGCCCTTTTGTTTTTGGGCTCTACTAGAACAGGTTTTCCTGCTTGAATGTTGATTATTTTCCTCATATTCTCCATTGTTGCAGCTCCTCTCTTCCCAGTCTGTCAGTAACGCTCTGTTTAGTTCCTGTCTCTACTAAGCCCCTCCTTCTGAAAAGCACAATGTACTCTGATTGGTCGGCTGGAGTGCTGTGATTGGTCAGGAGCTTCGAGCATGTTTGGGAAATGTCCCACCCCTTACAATAAACAGTTTCAACACACTACACAAAATGCTGGGTTAAAAACATCCCAGAGTTGGGTTGAAAATGGACAAACCCAAACTTGCTGGGTAGTTTTATTTAACCCAACTATTGTTTAAAAATTACCATATGGCTGGCTTAAAACCAAGAATAGTTTTTTTAGAGTGTACACTGAAGGCATTTCAGGGAGTTCAGAGAGACTATTTATGGTTTTTCTTGCTCGAACTAAAGAAAGCTGAACATGAAAAAAGCATAAAAACGATGCTAACTCTCACGAGTGTGAAAGTATTCTGCATAAATCACTCATGGATGTTTCTGGCAGTATATTTTCTTGTTCAAGGCCTCCTTGTTTGAAAAATCTTTCTCTCTGTTCTCGTTTTTCCTATCCTCCCTCTGTCTCAGGTTGTTCCTGAAGAGCCACAGCGGGACGGCGGGCAGGCAGAGCAGTCTGGCCATCCACGGCGCTGACTTCAGCACTAAAGACATGGACAATGACAATTGCACATGCAAGTGTGCGCTGATGCTCAGCGGGGGTAAGGCAGAAAACCTTCTCATTTAACCATCTATTGCAACCCTCTAGACTTGTTCCTTTTACAGTGATACATCACCCATGATTCTCAGGAAGAGGCTGACATTGCTTTAGTGCCGAATAAAAGCATTTCAATACAACTGGAGAAGTAAAATGCTGCTGCAGCGAATGCTGGGAACATACAGAATTTCAGGGGCAGTTCTTAACACTTCTATTAATGCAAAGTAATATAATTTTAGTGCAGGATTAACAGCATTACATTACTACGTGTAACATATAATTTGTAATTGTTAAATAAAAGAGATAAGCAAGTAAATTAAAGTGATCTGGATGTTATATTCGTGTCGCGTAAGTTCAGTGGTGCTGCAAAGGTTTCTATTTACAACGTGATTTTGCAGCGTTGAGTATTGTAACCAATCACAGGCATTTCTTTTGTACATGATGACCCATCAGAGAGAGGTGTGTAAGTAACCAGTTGCTCAGTAATGCTGAATGAGTTTGTTTAGCCCAAGTTTACGAAGTTTTACACACGCACAAATCCTCACATTATATAAAAAAAAAAAAAGGGCAGAGACACGATGTAAATAAAAGATTTATTGTAAAGTTTAGTCATTTTCATCGATTAAAACAGGAGTTTTCGCCCTCAACGAGTTTGCGCTGACTGACAGCTTCAGTGATTATAAAGTATGCGCTCTTTACTCGCTGTCTGAGTAATTTCATTCACAATTTGAAGAAAAGTTTTTGTTTTTCATGAGACTTTGTGACCTTTCCTACAAATATGTACTTCACTTACAAAAAATGACAAAAATAGACAAAAAAATGACAAAAATAGATTGTTATAATAGTGTTTTAATAATATCTAAAAATAACTCTGATCACTCAGTAACGGTGTATTTGTGTACAGAGAGACTCCGCCCACACGCTCTTCTGATTGGCTGTGATTTTGGATTGATTTGGTTGCGAGTGTAGTGCGCTTGTAGAGAGACTCCGCCCACATGCTCTTCTGGTATTTGTATGTTATAAAAGTGTGTTAATAATATCTAGAAATAATTTCAAAAGCGAAACGTGCGAAAAACTATGTTAGGGAGTGGAAATGGCTAATGAGCCAATAAGTGATCCTCTGCAGCCATCTAATGGTTATACTGGTAATTTCATGTCTTTTTTATTTTTTAAAAAAGTGTTTGTTTTTCACCAAGTTTTACACATGGGGACAATCGTTGAAGGATGAACAAAGTACTTTAAAAGTCCGTCATTCTTATAACATAATTGTGTTATGATCAAAGCTATACATGATTCATCTTTGGACACAACACACACACACACACACTTGTCGTCATGTTGAGGGAGTGAGATTTGATGACGTCCTCAGAGTTCGCCATACCTTGACGCCACTGTGACAAAGTAATAACTTCATAAAGTGAGTCTGATAAAACAGTAATGACTCTAATAGAATCATTCAAGTGTTTTTGATTCACTACAAAGAATCAACTCATAAGAGTCATTAATTCAGTAATCAAAATGCACTTCTATGCTTTTGATTCATTAATAAGAACTGGTTTGTAAGAGTCATTCGTTTGGGAATTGAAAGTTACACACTGTGTTTCTTATTCACTGAACTTGCTCATAAAAGTCATTTGTTCAGGAGTCAAAATGCAACATTTTGAACAAAAAGCTAAAAAATCACATTTTTGTCAAATACTTCATCCGGATTGAATTCTATCGGCTCCTTCTGGTTTACACAGATCATCGTCTTTGCTTGTTTTTGGATCCGGAGATGCTGCACTATTTCAGAAGATGCGTAACAGCACCCCCTACCGCATAACAGTGGAAACACGGATTGCCGGAAAAACTTGTCAATGGCAGGGAAAGAGTTAAGAACCACTAATGGAACCGAGTGAAATTCAAATAAACTACTTAAATAGCTACCCATTGAGTATTAAAGCCTTGTGAAGTGTGCAGACAGTAGGATCCAGTCTAAACAGTCTGTGTCTGTGTACACCTCATGAACCACCTCATGCGTTCTTTTTGGCAGAGGAACTGCATAAAGCCTTGAGCACGTAGTAATGAGGTCTTTGTGGACTTCCACATCCTGTGAGGAGTCTAGTAGAATGGGCTGAGCACCAAGTATCTGTATAGGACTCCCATAGTCTCTCTTAGAGGATGCAGATCACCCACCGACAGCTTTTGCGTTTCATACAGGAAGCTCTTAGGTCTCAAAACACTGCATCATTTAATAAAGCAGGCACTGAGAGAGATCCTGTCCACTCGGATCTGCCGTCACCTTCTCCGTCCTTGGTGGCCAAATTCTAAATGGGGCCCTGACAGTGATTCATCTCTGAGATATTTAATATCATGATGAGAATAAATATGAGTCTTACGGTAGGGTGACATGCATACATCTGCTGTATCTGCAAGGGGATTTGGGCAGTGCAATTAATAAAAAAGAATAGTGTCACGGTGAAAGATTTTTAATGAGTTTATAATGAAAAAACAGTGCGGAAATTGTCAATCTCGAAGTAGAACCCTTTAAATTCTGTAGCGTAAGTGCTTTAATGAAAGACATATTGGTTCCAGCTCTGGTTTATATCATGAAATCAAACTTTTATCATTCTGTTGCCTCATTTCTTGTTATGCAGTTTGGTTAACAAGCCTATAAAACACGTACCCTAGAGACGACGAGGCACTCGCCCAGATAAAGGCCTGAGATGAGAAGCATAGTAACAAGTACAATCAGCATCCAATCAGTTTACTGTGTCAGTGAGAGTCGTGACAAAGGGCAGTGATGTTGGCTCATGGACGGCTGTTAAAATGGCACAGATCTCTCTGGCATTTGAGCCTGTGAAGTGAAGTCCTTCATGTGGGCACATTTTGTGTGTACGTGTCTAATAGAATGAACAGGCCAGATTCTTCCTCATTATTTTTGTCTTGTTTTCCAGTACAAATATCTAAACATTCTTAAATAAAAATACATTTACTGGAGAAGCAAAATTACTTAAGTCTTCTTTTCTGAAAAGTGAGTTTGTGCTTTAAACAACAACAAATATCTGTCAGTAGGGTCAGAAAAATAATCTTTTTCCCCATTTGGGTGCGAGTGCAGTGCACTTGCAGAGACTCCGCCCACATGCTCTTCTGATTGGCTGTGATATTTGATTGATCTGGTTGCAAGTGCAGTGCGCTTGCAGAGAGACTCCGCCCATATGCTCTTCTGATTGGCTGTGATTTTGAATTGATTTGGTTGCGAGTGCAGTGCGCATGCAGAGAGGCTCCGCCCATACGCTCTTCTGATTGGCTGTGATTTTGAATTGATTTGGTTGCGAGTGCAGTGCGCATGCAGAGAGGCTCCGCCCACAGGCTCTTCTGATTGGCTGCGATTTTGGATTGATTTGCTTCTCATAGTCGTTTTTTTTTTTTCAGTGTATCGCATTGAGTTAGGCCTTAAGTAATTAAAGCCTTAAAGTAATTAAAATTAAAGAAAATTATTCACTTGTTATATGATTTATATCATATAGTACAGCATATGTTAGCTTCCTTTCAGGATATTGTGATACTGAATGTATACACAGAAAAAAAATTTTTCTTACTCAGTAATTTTGTCTTGTTTTTCACTAAAAATGATCAAAATTAAGTGAATTTATGCTTAAAACAAGAAAAATTATCTGCCAATGAGGTCATAAAAATAAACTTGTTTTCCTTTGAATTAAGTTTCTTTTTCTGACCCCATTGGCAGATATTTTTTCTTGTTTTAAGCACAAACTCACTTCATATCTTCAGTCATTTTGCTTCTCCAGTAAATGTATCTTGATTTAAGAACGTTTAGAAAACAAGACAATGAAAATACAGAGGAAGAACATTGCAGAACTGCATTAACAGTTGTAAACGTTTGTGTTTTAGGATGGTGGTACGATGCCTGCGGTCCATCCAACCTGAACGGTGTGTACTACAGACAAGGACAACACGTTGGAAAATTCAATGGAATCAAGTGGCACTATTTCAAAGGCCCGAGCTACTCTCTCCGATCCACGGTCATGATGATCCGACCGGCCGACTTCTCGTAGTCCAAAAACCTTTGGAGAAGTGTTATTTTTTCAGCCCATGACATTATCAAGTAACGCTGCTTGCCATGCGTATAAATGCAGCATTAATTTGAGATAACACTCCTCCTGGAAACAGGAATCCTGTGAATACGAGGCTGTCCTGTCACCTTTGTGAAGAGATGGAAAGCTTCCTGGGAATTTAGGGCAGGAGATGACTTGGCTGGGCTTTTATTTTTAAATATCAGAGGTATGAATTCAAGTGCCATTCACTTGTCACTCAGGACCCGTGGACTGCTCATGCAGGCACATCACCTTTGATGGAAGTGCGACGCCTAGCAATCGCCCTGCGCTCGTCCGGCTTTCCAGTCTTCAAGTGAATCTAAAGCAGCTTGAATGTCCTTCAGTATCATAAAAGGACCTATTAATGTCTAATACAAACGTGTTGCACAGTTATATTTGGGTTATGATACTTTGCTTCACATTTTTATGCTCGTTTTTTTATCCCAGTATATTATTACTTTTTTTTTATTTTGTACATTATATCTGTCAAAGTGAAGAAAACCATAGCATGCAGCATTAGAGGTGACTTACTGTGCTATTTACAAGGAATATTTTCAGCAAAGAATAGCACAACCATCTTCCAGCCTGCAAAAAAGTTATTCTTACTTAGTATTTTTGTCTTGCTTTTAAAAAAAATAAAAAAATTCTTAAATCAAGATACTTGAGAAGCAAAATGACTGAAAAAAAAACATGAAAATGACGTGAGTTTGCGCTTAAAACAAGACCAAATATCTGCCAGTGGATTCAACGGGAAAACAAGATCATTTTTCTTGATGTTTGTTCTTGTTTTAAGCACAAACACACTTAATATTCATGTTTTTTTTTTTTTTTTTCAGTAAAAGTAATTTTGCTTCTCCTTAATTTAAAAACTTGGAAAACAAGACCGTGCAAAGTGAATATTATTAATGGCTTTGAACTTCATAGCTTGGCATCAAATTTTGAATGCATGCCAAAGATCACAGCTATTAAAGATAATACCATAAAAATATTGATCTAATATTAATCGTCGTTACAACTGATGGAGTACAGCCAATGGCACATACGGTACTGATGCAGTATAATACAAATAATACTGTTCTAATTCATTAATTTCATATTGTCTTATGCGAGTTTGTCGTATTAAGAATGTTTTTTCAGTTTTGTATGTACAGTAGTTGCTCTTCTCAAAGCAGTGTTATAATAACCGACAAGCTTGGATGATCTTTTAAATTTATCCTTAAACCTAAGGTTTGCAGAAGTGTTTAATAATTGTGAATGACTGTATTATTGAAAGGAATGGAGTCAGATAAGTGTCTGACTTTGATTTGTATGTGAAGTTTATTTGTTGCGGTTTTAGGGCCGGATCACACAGAACACGTTTTTAACTGCACCACTTTTAACTGTTTTGTACGTAAACATGCGCTAGACTGGCGTCTTTGCTGCTTTTTGTTTTGCACTGAAACAGCGGCCATTTTTAACAAGCCATGCATTAGTTAAAAGTTCAAGTTCTTTTCCATTCTCTTATTTTTCATTTCACTTCGCTGCTTTTTAGTCATTTCATATGTAAACATGCACTAGACATTGCGCTTCGTCATTTTGCTTTGTCAGCATTTTGCGCTTGTGTTTTCGAGTTAAAAAAAAAAAAGAAAATCAACTTTTTTCAAATTTGACCGACACCTTGCTTTCTTTTCTATAACGCTTGATGTCACGTGTTCTTGAGAACGGCCCATTAGGACTTTCAGTAACAGTTTACAGTAAGGTTCCATTTGTTGACATACATTAGTTACCATGAACTTACAATGAAAAATATCTGTTAATTCTATTTAATTCACTTGAAATAGCATGCAATGAACAGTTGTATTTTATTAACTAACATTAACAAAGATTAATGAACACTTAAAGTTTGTTCGTTAATGCATTAACTAATGGGACCTTTTTGTGAAGTGTTACCACACTTTTCACTTTACAAATGTACATAAATTGTGTTTTGGATTGTGGGAAAAATCAATATTTTGTAAATGTTCTGACTTTTTGAGCTGGCAGGATTGTAAAGAGATGATATTTTTGGCTTGCTCACTGCCATGTTCACAAAAGTCATTAGAAGTTCTACTCGCTTCTGTCTTTCATCAAAAAGGTCTGATAATATTCTTCTATGTCACTGTATGTAAGTTTACTACTACTGTCTTCCATCAAATAACAACAGAGCATTTTACTGGAAACAGATACTTTATTGTAAATCCATAAACCTGCTGGAAAGCTGCAGAATGGCATGTTTATTATCATCACACTCCAAATACTGTGTTCGAAATTGCTTTTCAGAGAAAAGCACTGCTTTACTTTTATTTTTTATTAGTTCAGAACCATCAATATGTTCTGAATGAACTAAGATGTAGCTGAAGTAACAATAATGGTAAGGACTTTTTTTAAAACTCATTTAAATTTCATTTGCCATGTTATTTAAACACCTCATCCTTTGTAACAATGTTCATGATGTTAGTTCAAATAATAAAAGAAACTGATGCCTCAAACTTAGCTGAACGAGCCATTATTTGCACTGCCAAAAAAAAAAAAAAAAATGTTCTCGCTTAGTATTAGTGTCTTGCTCAATACATTTTCTTGAGAAGCAAAATGACAAGATATTAAGTCAAAGTTAAGTGAGTTTGTATTTAATAGTACATAATAAAAGCACCATTTACATGCTTAATTCATTAAAACAAAAAGAAATATCTGTCAGTGAGGTCAGAAAAATATGGAAGCTTGTTTAAACCACTGAATAAAAAAAAAGGTAATTGCAACATTTTCTCTCACAGTTCTGACTTTTTTTCTCGTAATTGCAAGTTTACATCTCGCAATTCTGACTTTTTTCTCAGAACTGCATGTTATAAAGTCAGATATAAAGTCAGAATTGCAAGATATAAAGTCAGAATTGAGTTATATAAAGTCAGAATTGAGTGATATAAAGTCAGTATAGAGTAATACAAGCCAGAATTGATTGATATAGTCAGAACTGAGTGATATAAAGTCAGAATTGACTGATATAAAGTCAGAATTGAGAGATATAAAGTTAGAATTGAGTGATATAAAGTCAGAATTGCGAGATATAAAGTCAGAATTGACTGATATAAAGTCAGAATTGAGTGATAAAAAGTCAGAATTGTGAGATATAAAGTCAGAATTGAGTAATATAAAGTCAGAACTGAGTGATAAAAAGTCAGAATTGTGAGATATAAAGTCAGAATTGAGTGATATAAAGTCAGAATTATCTTTTTTATTTTATACTTAGTGGCAGAAAGAAGCTTCCATAGAAAAATAATCTTAATTGTTTTTGTTTCAATGAATAAAGCTTTTAAATAGCACTTTTATTATGTACTTTTTTTTTCTAAAATCAAGACTTAATGTCATCTTGCTTCTCCAGTAAATGTATCTTGATTTCAGAATGTTTATTACTGGAAAATGGGAGATTTGAGGCTTTGGAATCCAGAGTCTTTCCTTTTCTTTCACAGCACTATTCAGCATTTTCTATTTGACTCACGTCTCTCCATAGACACAATATTTACACACGGCAGAAGAAAAAAATATAAAGGAGCGCAATTTTTGGAGAGAATGGGCCCTGAGCAAGCAAGCCACCTTTGTGTCCGGAGCGAGCGAGACTGTTAGTTCTCCTCCACTCCGGCGTGACAGATTGCTGAGGTGTCAAACGATGCTGTCGGGACAGCCAAAGCCCTCCATAGCTGACATTCCTACACCCTAATCGAAGGGTTAAGCAAACGACGGGCGCTTGTAAACTGCCGCATGTCCTTCAACACCTGAGCTGACCCATTATACCCTCCGGAATGCAGCCGACAGCATCAGACGGGCACAATGGAGAATCAAGAGACATTCATGATGCGAGATGGATTCAAGCCAACATACAAGAACAGAAGAGGTGAGTTCTGGTTGCTTTGCATCTCTGAGATATAGTTTAACATAATGTATTGATGACACATTGATATCGCACAGAGCCTCGCGTTTAGTCTCATGTGACCAGGATCTCTATAGGTGAAGGCCGACTCAGACGCCTCCACGGTCCACTGGTGTTTCTGAAGACGGATCATTTCCTGTTTGCACAAGCTGAATTGGGGGGAATGGTCTAGTGACGAACATTAGGCCTGACGCCAGATCAGACAAGAGAAGAGACGGTACTGTAGAGTGAATGAGAAGAGATGGCACACCACAACATGATTAATTGGAAATAAGACCACCTGGATAAAAGAAAACTCTCTAAAAGCATGTTTCCGTGTAGTCAGAGTTCCAGAAATATACCAGATATGACCTAATGAATTATGGGCCTCAGTTCAGCAAGTTAGATTGAGGGAAGCAAACAGAAAAATGAATCTTATGGAATTTCTTTGGCTCAGTAGTGCTTGAACTTATGTTCAGGACGAGTTTAAAACATGCTGAAGTATTTCAGCATGTTCCATTTATTATTTGTTCAAATTGGGATTCATGCAGAAAAAAGATTATTTTTCTGACTCCACTGACAGATATTTCTTCTTGTTTTAAGCACAAACTCACTTCATTTTCTTGATTTTTTCAGAAAACAAGACTTCATATCTAAAGTCATTTTGCTTCTCAAGTAAATGCATCTTGATTTAAGAATGTTTAGATTTTTGTACTGGAAAACAAGTCAAAAATACTGGGGAAGAACATTTTTTTTTTTTTGCAGTGCATGGCTTTTGCACCGTACAATAGAAATTTAAAGGATTAATTAAAGGATTAGTTCACTTCAGAGTTAAAATTTCTTGATAATTTACTCACCTCCATGTCATCCAAGATGTTTATGACTTTCTTTCTTCAGTTGAAAAGAAATGAAGGTTTTTGAGGAAAACATTCCAGGATTTTTCTCCATATAGTGGACTTCACTGGGGTTCAACGGGTTGAAGGTCCAAATGTCAGTTTCAGTGCAGCTTCAAAGACCTCTGAATAGCTTAAAAACTTAATCTCATTTTCTCCTCCAACTTCAAAATCGTCCGACATCGTTGTTTTGCCGTTTGACTTAGTCTTTGAACGTTCGCTTTGTAGACACTGGATCGGTACATCCGACCTTTCCAGTGTGATTACGTAATGCATGGCGCATCACAGAGCAGTGCAAGACGAGCATTTGTGGTTAAAAAGTATATAATTTTTTATTTTTTTTAGAAAATGACCGATGGTTTCTCTAGATAAGACTCTTATTCCTCGTCTGGGATCATGTAGAGCTCTTTGAAGCTGCACTGAAACTGACATTTGGACCTTCAACCCGTTGAACCCCAGTGAAGTCCACTATATGGAGAAAAATCCTGGAATGTTTTCCTCAAAAACCTTCATTTGTTTTCGACTGAAGAAAGAAAGACATAAACATCCTGGATGACATGGGGTGAGTGAATTATCAGGAAATTTTAAATCTGAATTGAAGTAAGGGTATATGTATTATATGTAGCCATTGTTTGTTTACGCTCTTGTTTCCTGGAAGTCAGTCGCTAGTTACGCCTTCTCAATGACATCACGCATGTCATTAAAGGTGACAAGCAATGATTGGTCAGGAAGCAACGTGTAGCCTGACGTGATTCTTGTCCAACACAAGAATTTAGGAGTCAAAATCGCATATTCTGACACAGTGACTAAAATATTGTGTAGTCTGAAACTGGCTTGAAGAAAGTTTCTATACAGAAGCTTCCATCAGGCACTTCATATATAGATCATGAGATCATTTTATGGATTTTAAAAAAAAATAAATGTTATGAATTAAACTATAACATCCATCAGCTGGAATGCCCTTGATTTTCACCAGAGGGCACTCCTTTCGTCTTGGTTAACTCATTATACCTGATTACATCCACCTGTGTCTCATCATCTTCTCAACACTGCCTATTCAATTCACTCATTGCGAAGTCTTGTATGTGTCACTACTGCATTTCTGAGAGTTATCCTGGTTCCCTCTGCCTTGGTTTTTATCTTCTGCTTGTCTCCCTGGATGTGCTTGTATCTTCGACCTTGTTTTATGTTTGGACTGTTTGCCCGTGATGTTGACCTTATGTCTGTTTTATGGATAACTACTATGGATTACCCTCAATTAAGCTGCGCTTGGATCTTCAACCTAAAGTCTCAGAGCAGTTCGTAAACATACTTTATCACTAGAAAAATGGAAATAACTGTTAAACATGAAAGTATTATGGAATCATCTAAGACATTTCTTCTTATATAGAACCCTTTTGGCACAAAATTTGAGTCAAAAACCCTAGAGGTCTATGTAAAACCCTATTGAACCTTTGTTACGAGAGTGAGGTTTGACATGACAGGTCTCAACATGGTGAATGACATTGTTCCAGTTTTCTCCTTTTGTGTTCCATAGAAGAAAACAATACAAGGTTTGGAACAACATGAGGGTGATATTATGACAGAATTTTCATTTTTGGGTGAATAGCGATTTAAGTGCCTGAGAAACGCACAACCTCATTGCGACACCACTGAATAAATGGTTCATTTTAAATATGCATCAAAAGGTCAGCGCTTGTTGATCAGGGTCATCACTATTTTAAAATGCAGTCGTGGTTATTGGCACATCCTCGGTTTCAGAGAAACAGATACTCAGTCTATCGACCGACCGATTGCCCTGGAGATTTCCCTGCTTGGCATTGTCAGGCTGCATTGATTTTGAGTCTGAAAGTGTAAACACA
The DNA here is from genome assembly GCA_037950665.1 of Hypophthalmichthys nobilis. Classification (NCBI taxonomy): domain Eukaryota; kingdom Metazoa; phylum Chordata; class Actinopteri; order Cypriniformes; family Xenocyprididae; genus Hypophthalmichthys; species Hypophthalmichthys nobilis. Next base: position 1,221,495 of record CM075483.1, read on the forward strand.
CAGTTAGTGGTTTGGGACCTCTTTCACTATAGAAGTCCAGAAGGTGTTCATGGTGATGAATGGATGGAGAGAGTGAAATTTGATTTTGAGACTGATGGGAGAGAGGCAGTGGGCTGAGGTAACAGGAGAGGCGTTCAGAAGAGTTATGATGGAGCCACGAGGCCATCAAAGGCCTGTTCATCAGACTCCCTGCCGTCCTGTTAGCCACAGCTGAATCAGACCCGAGGGACGGTCCTTCCCCCTCGGCCACACTCAAGTGATTGACTGAGAAAAGCTCTGTTTGTTTGTTTGCTCAGTGGCATTAGCCTTTATTTCGCCAGCTGCAGTCCTAATGTTTTTGGAGCATGCTGACACAGAGCCTTAGAGAAGCAGGCCCTTGATAAAAGTTTGCTTTCAGTGACTTTATTATACGGGATTACAGCACCGTTTTGTATTCCAGTCACGTCGAGGAAAGGCTGCGAGGCCACAAATGGGTGCTGGAACAGTGTTATTTTAGTATCATTGAGATACTATTATAGTTTAATATTGTTAATTTGATTTTTTTATTTCAGTTAACGTTTGTTTTAGCAACAAAGAAACACTTTTTTTAAGGTTTTAGTTAACTATAATAACCCTGGCTCAGACTTTTCCTGCGTTTTCTGAGCAATGAAACTAATATAATTCACAACAAAAATGGAATATACATCAACAAAGAAAGACATAAAGCAAGTGCTTCTGACCACATGGGGGCGGCCTTGACCTGAAATATCTCTTTTTGTATGCTCAAGGACCAACAATATGAAGATATTTTTGCAGAAAGGCTTGTTTTTTCTTCACATACATTTTAAGAAAAGGTTTTTAAATCCTCTTGTGAGCGGACAAACAATCACTAATGAGTATTTGTGCAAGAATACTGTTTTTTTTTTTATCCATTATGTCCCAAAGCGCAACAATTACAGCACAGCAAAAATGAAGGACAATCAATCACGTAACCCACACACAAAGAAGGCAAGACCTTTTAATTACACCTCATGGTAGAGGAGAAGGAAGCATGTTTACACGGAACGGCCTCGTCCTCCCTCTCAGATATCCAGCTGAACTCCGATTTTATCCTTTTTTTTTAATGCAGTTATATGGTGTTGTGCTTCTCAGGGAAATTTATAATGGATGTACTGAGTCTAGCCTCAGGAGATTTAGTGTCTGACACACAGTTCTGTAGCATGAGGTCATGGCTTGCTGAGTTTGCTTAACACTTCTCCATAGGGATGCTGACTCAGGAGCAAACTCATAAAGATATGTTCTGAGGATTGACAGATTCTTGCAAATATATACACTCTAAAAAATGCTGGGTTAAAAAAATAACCCAAGTTGGGTTAAATGTTTGACCAATGTGCTGGGTAGTTTTATTTAACTCAACTATTGTTTAAAAATTACTATATTGCTCACTTAAAATGAACCCAAAATAAGTTGGAAATTAACATTTATTAATAGGTTTAATAAATAATAATTAAATAATAAACATTTATTAAATTGCTTATTAATAAATGTTCACCTTTTGATTATTATTGTTGCCTCTAGTAATTATGTGTCTGATTTTTAAGCCAGCCATATAGTAATTTTTAAACAATAGTGGAGTTAAATAAAACTACCCAGCAGGTTGGGCAAACATTTAACCCAACTGCTGAGTCAAAACAACCCAGTTGCTGGGTTTGTCCATAATTAACCAAACTTGGGTTGTTTTTAACCCAGCATTTTTTAGTGTATATACATATACAAAACAAGATTTATAAAAAATATATGTAAGGAATAATTGATGACAGGCCGTTGAATTTTTAGAAAATAATGTGGTAATGCCTTAGAACGTTTGTCAACCAATCAGATTCAAGCATTCAACAGCCCCGTAAAATAATACATAATATATAACAAGATATATATTCAGAATTTAAAGTAGTTAATTAAATATATTAAATATATATTTTATTTTTCATATAAATATTTTTTAATGAATCTAATAATTCAGGAAAAACTACTTCAAGCCTCGCGCCAGACACGTCACGCTCTGTCAATCTCCGCGCGGGAGTCAAAACAATAAAACGTGATGTTTCTCGATCCGCCTCATAACTCTTCACTTTTTCACTTGCTTGTCTCTGAAAATGGAAACATTACAGACGTGTTTAATAAATTAAAATTACCGGAGCCAGAGAGTACCTCTTCGTCCGTAACGAGTTCATCTGATTGCGCGAGTCCTCTCACTCTTCCTGACAGTTAAATGCGCGCGAAATGGGGCGGAGGTGTTTGCCGCCGACTCCTGATCACGTACGAGGTAATTTACCATCCATTTCGTTTATTTATGAGGCCGCTCCAGACGGCCAAACACAATCAATAACGTTCACTGCAGTAGAGTTTTATTGGATTAGAGACAGATTTGAAACCCACCAGCTGAAACTGTTGACTTTGGAGCGTCTAAAATGTTCAAGGCAACACTTAACTATCCATGAGGAAGAGGATGTTGTATATACTCATCTGCTTTTTCTCTCTTTTAATTTCTATGCCTAATTTCCATGTCTATCCCAGATTTGGGCACTGTTTTTCCTCTGCTGTGCGGTCTTGCAGGTATTTTTTATTCATGGTTGGCAGCTAAAGTTAGCCGGCTACTCCAAAAACAACATAATACAATATGTTTCTCACAGTATAAATATTCTGTAATAACTATGAATAAAACCCTAGAGTATAATTCTTCAAAATTGTTACTTTCGAGACAAAAAAAAAAAAAAAAAAAGCTGTTTTGATGGCAATGTGTTTCACCTACTGCAAATATTTTGAAAACCAAAAGCTTTGCCTTGTAAAAGCCACAGCAAAGTATTTACCTCATTTTTTTTTTTTTTATCAGTGTTTAAGACTTAATGGTGCCTTTAATCAGAGACAGATTACCACAACATAAATCCTATTTCCCTGCTCAGAATGATACACAAATCAGAAACCCCAGGGCTTCGCGTCTGCTGCGTCTGCTCAATTAGCTGTGATGGCCAAACAAAACAAGCTCAGGAACGGTTTTAGTCTCGGAGGAACTGAAAGGCAAACAGAAAGGCGGAGAAACAGGGAAGTGCGACACGCACCAGCAGGTACAGGTGCACTTTCTCTGACTCTGGACCCTACGGCCCGCCTTGACCAGGAGAGATTTTCAGCCCAGATGGACGAAGGAATCACTGGACCATACGTCTAGTGCAGACAGCCATACCAGACCTTTGGGAAGTCGATTAACACCTGGCTTTTTGGATGAGGTACCCATCTATACTAATGATGAACGTAATAAATCAGTTGAAAGCTTGGTCGGAATGGAAACCATCTTGAGGGCTGGTGTAGGACAAATATTTGTGTACTAGATGAGTTAAATGAGGTATTATGGAAGGAATGTAGAGTGAGCTGTGTTTCAATTAGCGTTTTCAATTCAAATGTAGTCGTGTGCACAATCAAAACTGTATAAGTGCTCTTGACCATCAGCGTTCTTTTTACAGACCTTTTGAGAATGTGTGTAGTGAGATGAGGTCATTTAAGTAGCCTCAGTTCGAAACACAAAGGGAATTTGGGGCTTTGACATTTGGTCTGCGTTGCAGATGAACCCCATATATCATTCGTTCTGGATGATCTGCCTTTATCTCCACATCTGCAGATGATTATGCGTTATATGCTCCAATGATAGTCTGCATTTTTGTTGTTGAAATATTCACAGACCAATTTATCACAAGTTACTAATTAGATTTATGTATCTGGCAGAAGCTTTTATCTAAAATCTTTTATCAGTTCTGATTCCTTGAGTGGACTACAAGAGCTTAATGTTTTATATACACCGATCAGGCATAACATTATGACCACCTTCCTAATATTGTGTTGGTCCCCCTTTTGCTGCCAAAACAGCCCTGACCCATCGAGGCATGGACTCCTCTAGACCCCTGAAGGTGTGCTGCGGTATCTGACACCAAGATGTTAGCAGCAGATCCTTTAAGTCCTGTAAGTTGTGAGGTGGAGTCTCCATGGATCGGACTTGTTTGTTCAACACATCCCAAAGATGCTCGATTGGATTGAGATCTGGGGAATTTGGAGGCCAAGTCAACACCTCAAACTCGTTGTTGTGCTCCTCAAACCATTCCTGAACCATTTTTGCTTTGTGGCAGGAGCATTATCCTGCTGAAAGAGGCCACAGCTACCAGGGAATACCGTTTTCATGAAAGGGTGTACATGGTCTGCAACAATGCTTAGGTAGGTGGTACGTGTCAAAGAACATCCACATGGATGGCAGGACCCAAGGTTTCCCAGCAGAACATTGCCCAAAGCATCACACTGCCTCCGCCGGCTTGCCTTCTTCCCATAGCGCATACCTGTGTTCCCCGGGTGAGTGACGCACACGCACCCGGCCATCCACGTGATGTAAAAGAAAATGTGATTCATCAGACCAGGCCACCTTCTTCCATTGCTCCGTGGTCCAGTTCTGATGCTCACGTGCCCACTGTTGGCTCTTTAAGCAGTGGACAGGGGTCAGAATGGTCTGACTGGTCTGCAGCTATGCAACCCCATACGCAACAAACTGATGCACTGTGTATTCTGACACCTTTCTGTCAGAACCAGCATTAACTTCTTGAGCAATTTGAGCTACAGTAGCTCGTCTGTTGGATCAGACCACACGGGCCAGCCTTCACTCCCCACGTGCATCAATAAGTCTTGGCCGTCCATGACCCTGTCGTCGGATCACCACTTTCACTTTTGATAGATTCTGACCACTGCAGACCGGGAACACCCCACAAGAGCTGCAGTTTTGGAGATGCTCTGACCCAGTCGTCTAGCCATCACAATTTGGCCCTTGTCAAACTCGCTCAAATCCTTACGCTTGCCCATTTTTTCTGCTTCTAACACATCAACTTTGAGGACAAAATGTTCACTTGCTGCCTAATATATCCCACCCACTAACAGGTGCCGTGATGAAAGGATAATTAGTGTCAGGTTGTCCCCCTCGGTAGTAATCGCGATCGAGTTCCAGGTTCCCCCAAGCCCACGGGACCCCACACAATTGCGTGGTGAGTAAACGTTACTGACTATGCAAAATAAATGCATAGAAAAAACAAAAAGCTCACAGAAAAAAGCATACATTGAAAACAACATAATCAGTTATTAATATTTCATTTGTTTTTGCATGCATTCATAATTTCTTTGTATTACACCCTGGACAAAAATTATGTTGCACAATTTGGCAATATTTGAATAAAGGATGAAAATGTCAATTGTCCTAGGCTGGACATCCCTTTTGGCCACTACTGTATATAAAATAAAAAAAATCTATATAGTAAATATATACTTTAATAAGTATAAATATAAAGGTTTAGTTAAAAAATTAAGTTAGTGGCCAAAGTAGAGCTCTACTCAATCTCATATTGTTATGAGGACCTCTGCTGGCAACTGAGTGCACACACACTTCTTTATTTTGAGTATGCACTGTTTTTATTCTCTCTGTTTAGGTGATCTGCAGGTATGGTATTCAATTAGTAAAGCTGATATTTATATAAGGTTGTGTGTAATAATTTTTAACATTATCAAATTTCTTCTACATTTCATATGCTAATGTTTTGACCACACGTTTTGTTGGCTTGTTTGTCAAATGCACTTTCTTGATAGTGGCTTGTTATGACTCCTGAATTAATTCTGTGAATTGTACTTCCTCTCTCTCTCTCTCTCTCTCTCTCTCTCTCAGGTCTAGAATCTAGATTCCCTGAAGTGTCTAGAGTTTGCTGAAGTTGACTAGAGTTCCTCTGCAGTCACAGTTACCGTCCCCTAATGCACATTGACACAGATCTACACCATGTGACTGACAGCCACCAGCTGCCTTCCTTTTGCTTCATGCAGATACTATTAATAATGCCTCTCAATTTTATCTCAAACAAACAAATAAACATAGATGGCATACTTAAACACTTTTACACTGAATTTAAATATGCACAAGCACAATTCTCTGCACTTCAACAAAAATGTGTGGTATGAATAGAAGTGTTTAAAGTGCATTATAATTTTTGTCAAATCCTTCATGCATGCTGCCAGGTGCAATGCAAGACTATCCTCTGTGTACGCAAGCAGAAACTCTTGAGTCTCCTTCAGGTGTCACTTATTTTCCTCTCCAAAGACATGTCTACTTCTGTCTTGGATTGAGTGAAGCCTTGACATTTGATCTTTGCATCAGAACTTCCTTCCTTCACCTCAGGAATTTAGTTGGAATGAAAGACCCTATGTTGTTAAGTATCTATTAAATCCTACTGCATACATTATTCACTGTAAATTGTAATTGACTGTTGGGGAAACCTATGCACATGATCCACACATTGGCAGTTTACCACTTAGCTAAGGCGATATAGTCGTCTAGATAAGCACCAAGACAAAATCAGTTTAATCCAAGTCTCCAGATAAGGAGCTGTCTGCACATTTGCGCAGCCTAGGAAAAAGCTTAACACACTCTGACATCTCTGCCCTGTTTAAGCCCAGCGATGGTCAATGTCTTTGATGAAACGTGATTCCCAACCAATCCCAGAGGTCGGTAAGTGTCAAGGAAAGATGATCAGCAGGGATGCCTGGCATACTTTCCACCACCATGTAGGGTTGGTTCACCCATTTCAAAACCACTTGTGCTAGAGCTCATAGTCTAGAATTTACTACAGGTTGGGAATCACAACAAGGTGTTACATAAACGACAAAGGATTTGAATGAGGGAAGGAATCCCTGGAGGTAAACGATGTCAGAAAGGAAGCCATCAGCAAACAAGAACATTAAAAAGCTGCGTGCCATAAGCATGGTGTGCAGCTTAACACGGAGCTGGCAGCAGTGGGTGAACGAAAATGAGGAGAAGCAGTCTAGCGAACCCAGCGGATGGGCTCCATCTTACCCAGAAGACCCCAAAGATGCAAGAAAATATTCGCGAAGATCAGACCTGCTCAGAAGTCTCTTCCCAGCCAGGTCCCTACAGATAAAAACAAGGATGATGTGGAGTCACGCATCAAAACTGGACAAGTGCTAAAAACCGTGACGAGGGATGTCCAGGAGAGAAGTGCGGGCATTGACTTAATGACCAAACGCATCTGTAAGGACCCAGCCACGGATGAAGTGGACAAGATGCTGAGCAAGAAAGGGTCGCCCACGCGCCGCAGGAAGTGCTCCAACATGGTTTCAGAGCTGACGCGGAGCTGGAAGGAAATGGAAACTGAGAAAAAGCAGGCTCAGGAGAGCAGTGAGGATAATGAGGATAGAGGCCTGCAGCTGGGAACCGACTGGGAGGACACAGAGAATAACAGGACGAATGAAAATACTGCGGTCACCATCAAAAGATCCTCTGTTCTTGGGTAAGTTCTGGTCTTCTAATACAGATGAGATCAGAAGTGGAATTTTTTGTTTTGTTTTGTTTTGTTTTTTTTAGAACAAAAAGGGAATAGGGTAGTTAACAAAAAGTTAGTTTGTCATGGTTATATTTAGATGTTGTAAATCAATTTTATTATAACATGCTGTGTAATTTTAGTGAATCACTTTAATTAGCATCCTTGTATTTGATAGAAATCACATATGTATATATATTTAATATTTAGTAATATACGGAATAGGCCTATCACAGCTATACTGATTTTTCAGCCCAACTATTATTCAAAACTTTAATACACAATAAGTTAATATTAAGCAAATTATATTTTAGACAAAATAGAGTCAGTCAGTTGCTTCTCTATTTTGCTCCACCAAAGAAAATCATTCCAAACGAATCTACAGCAGAAATAATCCTACTGTGTGGCATTTCAGAATGAATCTGTGTTTTGAACGAATTGATTGAATGATTTATTTAGTGAGTCAATCATTAATTTGTTTTTGAAATAATGTTTCAATAACTCATAAAGACAGCCACTTGTTTCGTTCCTGAATGAATCTGTGTTTTTGAAAGAATTGGTTGAGTGAAAGATTCAGTGACTCACTCATTGTTTAGTTTCTGAATGAATCTGTTTTTTTGTTGTTGTTGTTTGTTTGTTTGTTTTTTAAGTATTGGTTAAGTGAAAGATTCAGTGACTCACTCATAGTTTAGTTTCTGAATAAATCTGTGTTTTTGAAAGAGTTGGTTGAGTGAAAGATTCAGTGACTCACTCATTGTTTAGTTTCTGAATGAATCTGTTTTTTGTTGTTGTTGTTGTTGTTGTTGTTGTTGTTTGTTTGTTTGTTTTTTAAGTACTGGTTAAGTGAAAGATTCAGTGACTCACTCATAGTTTAGTTTCTGAATGAATCTGTGTTTTTGAAAGAGTTGGTTGAGTGAAAGATTCAGTGACTCACTCATTGTTTCGTTCCTGAATGAATCTGTGTTTTTGAAAGAATTGGTTGAGTGAAAGATTCAGTGACTCACTCATACAGTCTCTTCTTTAGTTTCTTTTTAAAAGGTTCACTAATATGGTCACTTTTAGACAAATGTAACAAAATTAAACAGCTATAGTAGCCTAAAACATACATTGTACAATCTTCTTATAGGGGCAAAAAGGACATTGAAGATGCCAACAAAATAAATGCCTTGTCAAAAAAATACAGCGCTGTGGGAAGCTTAAAAAGTCGCTGGCAAAACTGGGCATCGGAGCATACCATCAATCAGAAGCTTAACCCCTTCAGCGAGGAGTTTGATTATGAGTATTCCATGTCAACACGGCTGCGGAGGGGTGAGGAGGGCTACGGGAGGCCCAAAGAGGGCAGTAAGACAGCAGAGCGGGCCAAACGTGCAGAGGCACACATCCACCGCGAGATAGATGACATGTGCTTCATCATAAGGACCATGGCGGACCCGGATGCAGACGGCTGCACCAGAGTGACCTTTGGCGATCTGTTTGACAGATACGTGCGGATCTCTGATAAAGTCGTGGGCATACTAATGAGGGCCAGGAAGCATGGGAAGGTGGCGTTTGAGGGGGAGATGCTGTGGCAGGGCCGGGATGATGGCGTCATTATTACTCTGTTAGTATGACATGAGACTGACACAATGTGTTGATGTCATTCACTGTAAAATCGAAATAGTTAACCTTACTGAAATTGCAAGCAAACTGATCAATTAATTTTAAGTTAAATATACTGGTGTATTTAATATATCTTCCACACAATTTAAGTTGAGCTAATTAATGCAACTTGGAATTTCTCAGTTTTATGTACTTGAATAACGATCTGATTTGCTTGTTAAAACCATGCAAACTGATTGCCTTAAAAAGACCAAGTAAGTGTTACTCAAATGAATTAAGTGCTTCAATCATCCAGTTAGCAATACATGTGTAAAATGTTAATGTTTACACCCATTCTCAATCTAACCACAGCCTCTATTCTTCAGAAACCCTTTTAAAACCAAACATTAAACACTAACGGATTAATCTTTTTCAAAAACAAATAAAATAACACTTCATTTAAACATTTACACCTAGAGTCTGAAGCAAAGCATGCTGGGAACTAGAAATCTGTTGTCAGTCAGTTTTGCCTCTTATTATCAGTTATTGAGTTCACATAACTTTTTACTGCAATGAACATAATATACAAAAAAAGTATATCAATATAAAAGTGCCCAACCAAATGAAACACTGATCACCATAATGGCGATTCACAATATAAATTCATGTAGTCAACGTCTGTGGTGTTCTTTTGACATTCAAGTTGACCTGAAAATAAATTAAACTAAAGAAAAAGATAACTGCAGAATGATTGTCCCGCCTCAGAGCTTAACAAAATGATACTCATACAAATCAGTTTATCTTAACTAGGGTTTACTGAGTACCAAAGGCACTAATAAATAAAGTTAAATAAAAAGTGTTAGCCTTGACAGTGTTCACTCTGAACTGAATGTGAAAGATTTTGCTGCTATTGATAAAATATTGAAAGGTAAATCAATTATGTTCTACATGTTCTATGCATTTACAGGTACTGTATACAGTTTGTAAGTTTGCAGTTTTTTGGTAACACTTTACAATAAGGTTGTTAATGCATTAACTAACATGAACTAATAATGCAATATATTCCTACTGTAACTTACAGTTTGAAAGTTCAACCTTTTCTGCTGTTCGTTGTGACTAACCCCCTTGTTTTTCATTATGTCATGTTTGTTACATTTGTGTGTGCATGTAAAAAAAAATTGTTTTATTGACTTATACTTTGTGAATAAGAAGCTGCTAAAAAAAATGAGGTGTTTGGTTCGTTTGTTTCTAAGGATATAGAGTAGATCTGGTAGTGTGTTATTTGTAAGACTGTCATACAGTAAGTTATCCAGAAGAGGGAGCAGTGCACTAACTCTACAGTCCCCCCTTACCATGTATTTGCAGTTCTTATGAAACTGGATGTGATCTCTGCGTGTAGTACATGTTGTACTTTTAATAAAATGCAAGTATTTGAGCAAAACAAAATGGTCTTTGTTTTGATTAGTAGAAAATCAACAAAAACAAACCTATATCCTTCACTCATGTTGTTTTTTGAATGAAGAGTTAGCACACTTGTTTGGCTGTCATCTTTCAAAATATGTAAGACATTCTGCAAGAACAAATGCTATGGCCATATAGTGGTTTCTTGTCATGTGGTTGTGTAAAGTGCATTAAGAGAGTGATGTAGCAGAACAATCTGATATGTAATGCCAGACATTCCATCATTTGTTTTAGTCATTTTGTCTGGAAACCAGAAAGACAGGAGCTGACTGTAATCCTCAAGAATGCGGATCAAAAATCATTAACAGAAAGTGTTGTATCATGAGATAAAAATGTGGACCGAAATCTTATGCCTGCTCCACCCGAAGGTTTGAATTTAGGTGAATAGCATAATAGTAGTCTACTTTTCATGTATGTTTTATAAAAATGTGATTATTTTCAGTACTTACCTCTATATATTCACTCACTGTAAAAAAAAAAATTCATTATTTGTTATCAACATTTTTTTCTTTTGTCAAATCAACTTAGATAATTAATATGCTTCAGATAACAATATTTCGAGTTTCTGTTGATTAAATCAATCGCCTTCATTGTATCAACTCAAATTTTTAATTTAAATGAACTCAAAATTAAGGCAACCAACCAGGTAAATTACTTTTTTTTAAGTTAAACCAATATTTGCTGTTTGTTAAATTTAATTATAATAGTTTAAAGTAACACAACTGCTATACGGACATAGGGACGTAGTGATGATGAAATAAATAAGATGGAGGAAAAATTATATGCGCATTCTCTCGCAAATGTTTTGCATTCCCCCGAGAAACTTTGCATTTGCTCGCAAAGGTCAGAATTTCATTGATTTCTTTACTGTATATTGATTCTGTTGTATAACTATACAATTTCAGAAACAGCTACAGAACCAAAATAGAGATTTCCCACATCGCTGGTCTCATGATGTCCACCGAGGGGCTCCATCTGTAATGACATACAGTACATCTGGAAGCATATTCTCTCCATTCTTTGGAACAAGAGTCGTGAGGGCTGTTGAGCTGCCAAAGGCGACCTCTAATTGTCAGAAATTACAGCTGGAAGATGAAATTACTGGTGTTTTACTTTTCTGAGACTTGGATAATGACCTTGTTCTTAATGTAGGATGACTCCACGATATCGTTTTACAGATATTGTTCTCCATCCCCATGCCACAAAAGTCCCCCAAAGACGGGCATTTCATTAGAGTGGGTTCAACAAGATTCAAGCAGGTTTTTACTTCATTTTGCCACACAGAAGACCCAAAATGAATGAACACATTTCCCATTATAACCTCAATTAGGTCATGATGTGATCAGTTCATAGTGGTAGGTTTACCTGGTAATAAAAATATTCTTCATGCTGTGAAGCCTGAGTTCTGCAGACAGTGATCTGTATCTGTAATGAAGCCTCTTCAGTTTCTGCATTCACTTTGTACAAGCTTGGATGTCAAACTCTTTCGTAAAGAGTTTATTTTGCTCTCCAGTTGTTCTGATTCAGTGCTTTGTACTTTTTGGACATCTAATTATTAAAAAGGAATTATTTTTTCTAGCTGCCAAACGAGGAAAGAACATACCAACTCTGACTCACAGATTCGTTTGGAGTTCATATTGCAGCTATTTGGCTGTCCTTCAAACATGTTGGAAATGTTGACAGTCAAGAAATATTCTATGCCACAATAGTCAGAACTTTTCAAACTGAATGCATGCAATTCATTAATTAATTTATTCAAACATAACTTTCAACATTGGAATAAAAATAACGAAGTTTCTGCTAGTCAAAGATAGCATACACAGACTCAAACACACACACACAGGCACTTGCACACACTCTCAAACACACACACACACACACTATCTTTCTCTCTCTCACACACACACACACACACACACTCTCTCTCTTTCACTTATTCACACACAAACACACACACTCTCTCTCAAACACACACACACACACACACAAACACTCACTCACTAAAACACACACAAACTTGTTCATGCTTCCTAAATAAAATGAGAAGAATCCAGTTTAACGGCATAGTTCCAGTAACTTTAAGGTGCAACTACAATACCCATGTTCCTCTGAGAGCTCATTCAGGCTTTACCAGCACGCTCAGCTCGACAGAGGTTTGGCTGCAAGTGTTAATAAGCAAGAAGCTTTGGCAGAGTCACTCAGACACCCAACAGCTTTACTCCCGTAATGCATGAACTCATGGAGTAGCAGCATGGCTGTTCAAGGTAAGACTTTAATGCTGAATTCATAATTAAATAATGTGTATTGAAAGAAACGCTACAACAAACAAACAAACAAACAAACAAATAAACAAACGCAGCGCGGGTCGGGATTATGATTGGCTGCCGATCAGCCGCAGATCTTTGCCCTGCTCTCGCGCTGGAGATATATGACATAGAGATGGGCTCGCGGGGCCCGTGGGCTTGAAATCAGTCTATGCATGTACTGTAAAGATTCACGATCTGCATCATTCAGCATCTGCACGTCCACCCACCGATTCACTTCTCACCGCGGAACACCATTGAGAGGAACGGAACACAATTAGGCATGTGCGTACTCCAATTTAACCATTTTAATGTTTAGAAGCCGTATTTTGTGCGACACTTGGGTCATTGGGATGCGATGCGCTCTTCATTGAGGAGACTGGCGCGAGAGCGTTATTAATAATCAGCTTTCATAAGGCGCGCGAGCTGTTAGACAGGTGTTTTCGCTTGTTTCGACCACCTGCCCTGGTACCATGATGTTAGGGCAATCTCCACACCTCATCGGGGGGATCCTCTGGATTCAAAACCCAATGCGAGGTAGGTTTTTAATCTCTGAGGACATCTGTACCTGTATGATCCGAAACTTGTATTGAATGACGTGTTATCGATTGTAACTCTATCGTATTGGCAGGTCAGTTGAACCAGGAATAATGTGAAGAATTAACATCAGTTAACTTCATTCTCATGTATGATCTAGTGAGTTATGCTTATTAAATTCGGTGTGGAATGACGGAATAGCTTATAAAGCTCAGACTTATATTTGCATTCTTTTTACTTGGGTAACTATTTGTAAGGGTCGTTTTTTTTGTACAAGCACAGGCTTAAATGCTCGACTACAAAAAAAAAAAGCTATCGGATATTTCCTCTGTTCTCGCACTGGAAAAAAAAGATACAATTCCTTAAACAGATGTTTATCTTTTGTGACAACATGCCCCAATAGCCCTGCATGGTGTCACTGTACAGTACAGTATATGGGTTAAGATGGAACAATGGAACCTGTAGTTAAACAGCCTATTATAGGCTTTTCAGCAAAATGTAAACATTATGAAATGCTAAGCCTTTTGAATAAACATTCACTTTACAGAAATATGATGATTGGAATTTTAGTTTTTAAGGAATCTTAATAAGAATCTTATAGATAAACTGAACTGTGAAGTTTCAGCTCAAAATACCCCACAGATCATTTATTATAGCTTGTCAAATTTGCCCGTATTTGGGTGTGAGCAAAAATACACAGTTTTTGTGTGTGTCCCTTTAAATGCAAATGATCTGCTGCTCCCGGCCCCCTTTCCAGAAGAGGGCGGAGCTTTAACAGCTCGTGCTTCGGTTGCTCAACAACAACAAAGCTGGAGAATCTCACGCAGCCAAAATGACGACGGTGTTCAGCCTTACATTGTTCAAACCAGAGTCGACACTGATGGAGAGACTCAGGAAGAAGTTACAACTTTTAGGATGTTTCTGAATGGTTAGTGGATAAATTTATGTAGTTGCTGTGGAGTTGATTCAACTCATCCACTAGCATGTGCCGTCATGTTAATCTTTTGTGCAAATCCAGTGTTGAATTGATCCTCGTTTGTGAAGCAGTCCGGCATAAAATGAACAACACTCTACTACAACAACTCTTCCTCTTCTCTAAAGCAGCCCAACATGGCCTCACCCCCTTTGTTGTGTGTTCTCGGGGGCGGGGTTTATGTAAATTTTGGGGGTTGTGATGTCACTAACCCGGGAAGAAGCTTGTTGTAGTCCCTACCAGCCGTTTGTTATAGTCCTTTTAAAAGAAAATATCTCCCTTTGCATTGAACTTTGAGCGTCGTAACATTGCAGATGTTGTTTATGCTCAAACAGCAACATTACACACTAACTAAAGTTAAAAAAGTCAAATCATAATCAAGGACCCCTTTAGAGGATTCTTGTTTGATCCGATTTGGTCTGGTTCCAAATATGATTGCAATTCCATTCACATTTCTTAGATTCTTTGGCTTTTGACCATTTTAATGGAAATGTTTGATTGTTAGAGCCCTGATTCATCTTATACATGCACTTTGTGAATAAATGTGATTAAGCATTCCCTTGACTCAAGTTTAATGAAGATAGGGTAAATGCATCTTAACATTTTAGAATAAAAACGTCCCATAACATTTTGTTTTTAACATCTGCACCAAATACTGTCACTTACATCTTGGGTTGGTCCAAAAGCTAGAATTACATTTCCAAAGCTTTTGTAGTCAGCATACTGAAGATGTCCTGTCTCAGCATATACAGTCAAGAGAATTTGTGTTGTACATTAAGGGCATGTACACACAAAACATAATGGATCTTTAGGGAGAGTACATTATTCCACTGAAAAATGGGCACTGCCTAAAGAACTGTTGCAAAACTGTGAGTGATTATTAAACCCTTCTTAGTATGGTTTGCAGTATCATCTCAGGGGCGTTCTTGTATAAATGCTTTGGCTCTTAAAAACACTTTTGATTCTTCTTCATGATTGGTCATCAGGGACGTGACATATAAGCTGAAACCAAGCCTGAATGAAGAAGACAGCAGTATTACTCAGCTGGAGGGCTGTTTAGTGCATGCTCTGAATGATTCGTCCTTAGTGGATGCTGTTCTGCTTTTAGAGTGACGTTTACATATTATATGACAGCAAAACACTAGATTCCTGCATTTGTGATATGCACTAAATTATGCTTTTTGGGATATTGCCATTCATGTAGTGTGTAATACAGCTGATTGTGAATGTAAAAGGTCTGCAAAGTTTCAAAGATCAGCAGATAAATGGAGTTTTTGTCTCCTAAAACAACAGATTCTGAACTGCCTGAAACCTACGTAGGTTTGTAACTAATTTGCATAATGCCAGCCCATTCGCTGCTCGTGAACAGT
The DNA here is from genome assembly GCA_037950665.1 of Hypophthalmichthys nobilis. Taxonomy (NCBI): domain Eukaryota; kingdom Metazoa; phylum Chordata; class Actinopteri; order Cypriniformes; family Xenocyprididae; genus Hypophthalmichthys; species Hypophthalmichthys nobilis. The sequence continues at coordinate 1,237,099 of CM075483.1, forward strand.
GTCTGCTTTGCCCCGCCCTCAAACACTATAGTTGTATCTGAGACTGGAAGAATTTGGTTCGTGTTGTTCATGTCGAGAAGATGCGGTTTTCTGCTGCTAAAGCAAATCCACTTTGATGAGATTGATACGGTAAAATGTACTGTTTGATGTATCAAGTGCTGAGGAAGAGCTGAAATTCAGATATGATAATGAGAGTTTGGTTTATGACTAATCACAACAGACTGGGCCATCTGACCAATCAGAGGCTCTCAGAAAGGTGGGGTTTAGATAGACTGAATCCTTGATCGAACCGTTTCAGACACAGAATTAGCAATCTTTAAAGGGGTCATGAATTGAGAAATCAACTTTTCCTTGAGCTTTTGATATATAAGAGGTCATCATACTATAAGCATATCCTGTAAGTTAACTGAAAACTTCCTTGTTAGTCCAATAAAAGCTTTTATTGACACCAGACCCTGCGAACAACTCATCCCAGAATAGGCGAAACCCCGCCTTCACAGAAGAAGTCAACTCCTACTTCATCATTGCAACATTAGCCCCGCCCACTGGTGTGTTAGTGAGATGAGGAGGAGAGAAGAGCGATACAGGACTAAAATAACATTACCTTTCAAAGGATCCTAAAGCTAGGAATATGGTTATTTATTTTCAACAATGTGAATGTCTCAGCTGAGCTTTATTTATTTGTATTCGGTACATTTCACTGTGGATTCTTTGGTAAATCAATCGCATTTCGGTGCAAAAATACTTTTACGATATGGACTCGACAGTAATGCAACAACATGTCAGTAACTGTGTTAATTCTAATGCCTGATCTGATATTAATGATTCATGTACAGTCAGATGTTCTTTGTCTATGTGTCAGTAAATCAAACCAGTGACTAAACGATCAACTTCACGTTGTTTCTCTTAGTAGGATGAAAATAATCTGTTATTTAAACGTGATTAAATTGTATATAGAAAGTGATCAAAGAATGCTCCCTTTACAATCGCTGGAGCTGTCAATCAAACAAAATTCATTTTATTCAACAAATCTCTTAGTTACATCATGTTTGCACTGTTATGATGAAAGCATTCGTTAGTGTGCAACTGTTGCAATGACGAGATCACTGCTTTCACGCGCTCAACAACATGTCTGTGATCAACTACAATGATCATCACTGCAACCTTTCATGCCACAATCTAAATATAATGCTTTTCATGATTAGTTAACCTTGAGAGCTGTAATAGTAAAAATCGTGCTAAAAGAGAGAGTAATATTTGGCTATTTTAAATGGAAAGGTGTTATCCAATCACAGCAGTGGGCGTTTACACTGAAGTCTCACAGCAGACACGCCCCTTAAAACAGAGCATTCAAATCAGGGTAGGAAAAATGCCTTTTATTTCTAAATTATGACAATTTTTGATGTAAAAAGCATACTATCATTATAAGTGCACCCCAGGAAACATTATAAAACAACACAGTTCATGACCCCTTTAAAATAACATAACATGTGCACTTTAAGCAACAGAAATATGCATGTTATGTTGAAATGTTCGGCAAGTATAAAATGAGGAATGCTTGAGAAATCTAGTTATGCTTCCAGCGTGTAAAACTGAGTAGAGGAATATATGTTGGCCTGGTGACAGATCGCTGGTCACATGAGACATTCAAAGACATTTGCATTCTCAAGCCCCTGAACCGACTCGAGATCAAAACGGTGAGAGACTCCCACCCACTCCAGGCAGACTCAGACTGATCTGGCGCAACACAATGTTAATATGTATGCAACGCTGAAGAAAATTTGGAGAGATGGTACACTATGTGCCAGACTACAGCTTCTCATCTTTGATCAAAAGAATTGAGAAAGTGTTACAAGAGCCTTTTTTGGGGTTTTTTTTTAGGGATTAAACGTTCTTTGTTACGTTTTAAAGTTCTTTAGATCAGACCTACTTGGCGTCTTCAGCAGGTTTATTCTTTATTTAAGACAAATTAGTCTAATGGTACATTGAGTTTTTATTAGAATGCAAAGGGACCTTTTGAAATCCTGAACTTTATACCGTTGAAAAGTTTGGGGTCAGTAAGTATTTATTTATTGAAAGAAATTAATACTTTTACTCAGCAATGATGTATTAAATTGATTAAAAATGACAGTAAAGACTTTTAAATTGTTGCAACGATGGCGAGCTTTAAAAGCTGTTCACTCGATTCATATTGAAACCGGCTGACTTGCAGATATTCATTTAACAGCTTTGTTTTGAAGGTTTAAGACCTTGTAGGCTTAGAAAGAGTGGAAACCGGTTAATATTGAGTCACGGACCAGTTTGAGAGGTTTAACTCAACACCATTGATAGGTGTGCTTTTCTGTAATTGAGCTCTCTTTCTCAGCTGAAGCTCTCAGATATCATTCATTTGTTCATGTTCAAATCAGGCAAGTCTGATGTTAGTCATGAAAACATTTCTTATTCCCTATTGTGCCGTATATCTGAGTGAAACAGCTTTGCAAACAAGAACAAATGTAGGGCGGGGCTTGATTTTGTCTGTGGGGAATTGATTGGATGGTTGTGGTTTGCTATTGGTTGATCTCATGTGAGTGACAGGTTGCCCCGCCCTCATCATCAGAGAAGAGAAGAGATGATGACACAAGAGGAAGGAGAAGTTATTCTGATTCAAGATTACGAGGAACATGAATTCAAAACAATGATGTGCACCGATAAATCATTTATAATAAACATTGCAATATTCCATAAAAATAAGACTTTATTGGTGTGAAACAATTCTGATTATGCACTCATTGGTTAGTCATTGAAGATTTGATTTGCACAGATCAATCAGTTTTGATCAAGAACATTAGAAGAACAAAGAAGTGAAATATAACCCAAGCACAATGCAAGGAACAGTTTGCATGCATTTACTGCGTTCAAGCATTCCTCCGTGAGTTTTCTCAGGTGACGCATCTGAGCAATGTAAAATTTGTGTTCAGTGTTTCTCATAGCATTCCTTGTAGTTCTAAGATGGGGTAAAAACACTTGCTTATCTTGGAACATTATGTACATTTCTTCTTAGGAATATACCATGTGAACATAAGTGCACTCTTAAAAATAAATGTTCTTTATCGGCATTGATGGTTCCATGAAGCACCTTTAACATCCATGGAATCTTTATTTCTTTATATTGGAAAAAAGGTTCTTTAGATTTTTAAATCATTCTTCACACCTAGAAAAAAAAGGTTCTTTTTAAGAACTGTTCACTGAAAAGTTCTTCAATGGCATCGCTGTGAAACCCACTTTTTAGAGCCTTTATTTTTAAGAGTGTAAGAAGCATCGATCTCAATCAATCTTCAAAGAAACCTCACATACTGAGACTCTCATTCTAAGTCTCAGGTGTCATGAGCTGATAATGGCATCTCATCGATATGGATTGCTCTGCACATCTATTTATTCACTCCTCAAAGCTATTTTTACTTTAGAGAGTTAGTTGATGCCAAAGGGAACGGATAATGATAGTCTAATTTAAGATCTGATTAATATTCATCTGAATTGAGGCTAGAGGAGTTGGCTGCTTTTGTCATGTTCACAGCAATGTCTTTTTGGGACATTACCTGATTATTTTGCTGTAATTGAAGCACTTTGACATTATCAGCTCTCCTTTAGTGAATTTTTACCAAATAAAGGATGGATTGATCTGATACTGAGCTTTATCAGACTAAGATGCTGGATTGGCTGTCAGTGAAAGTAATCAAGTGTTTAATTCTCTCAGTGTCACAGTACATTTTATGGTATGTCAGTTACATCTCAGTTTATCTTGAACATGCATTTAGTTTTATGCAAGGATAAGCTTCTTATTTGCATGCTAAGAACAAAATTGATTCAGCTATAAAGACATATAAAGACAACAGTGTGATTATTCAGCTCAATTCAGTTCAAGTTTGCACTATCCGATAGTCTTTGTGGAGTTAAATCAATAATATTGCTGGATATTATGTTTTAGATGTCTAATACAGTGCTGTCTGACTTCAGATGAACAATGATGTATTGAATGCTAATGTATTGTATACTAATTTCCCCATCAGCAGGAAAGAGCGAGTTTTGAGTATCACTTTCCTTGGTTACATTTGCTGAGACTACATATCAAATTTGTGTTGCCCCAAGCAGCTGAAAAAGAGAAGGTCATAATGATTATAGCAGGTAGACTCTTTTAGGCATAAAGAACAAAAAACAAAATGAGAACAAAATAAGATGACAGGTTCTCCTTTGTGGATTTATAAAAAGTTTTATAAGTAGAAAGTGCACTTTCCCAGTGGACAGACGCCTTGTTTCTGTAACAACAAGTCACAAATCCCTAAAATAGGATTTTGAAATGCTTTCAAAATTCTTGCTCCTGATTAAATATTTATATCTCAGTGCTTTGTGTCCATATTAGCTTGCAATACTTGCTATTTATAATCTCTCTTAAGACCTTGACTGTTTCAAATGTGCAGCGAGCGTTTTGCCTCTGTTTTGTCTGCTAAGCAAGTTCAATGTTGAGGATATTTTTAGAGGAAAGTCGTGTCTTTTTAAAATGGGTCACTACCTTTTTTAACTCGCTTAAATTAGTAATATATTTGTAGTACATCTTTGTTTGAACCAAATTTTGCTTGGCATCAAATGGTTGAATTATAGAGAAACAAAGACGAATTAAAGAGGACCTATTATGCTCTTATAAGTCTTGATGTTGTTTTTGTGCTCTACTAGAACAGGTTTTCCTGCTTGAATGCTCATATTCTCCATTGTTTAGTTCCTGTCTCTATGAAGCCCCTCCTTCTGAAAAGCACAATGTGCTCTGATTGGTCGGCTGGAGCAGTGTGTTGTGATTGGTGTTTGGGAAATGTCCCGCCCCTTACCATAACCACCAGTTTCAACACACTACTAACTAACTCAACCAGGCCCCGCCCCTCTATTCTGTGTAAGCTGTGGGCGGGAATTATTGTATTATAATTATTGTATTTTATCATGGTACGGGCGTCACGGTTCAATGCATACAGTCAGACGAAGAATACAGTCAGTAACAGGTGATCCACACTCCAATCCAGAAGGGTGCACGCGCTAATAATGCAACGCTGTTTGCTAACCGCCACAACAGGAAGAAGCGCAGAGACGATCTGTGCTTAAATATGTTTAACTCTTTGTTCCATTTGGAAGGGCTCATCCCTAGGCCTGTTGCGATAGTCAATATATCGACTTATCGCACAATATATGGAAATGCCCTCAATAATTTTTGGTGACGCAATATATTTTGCCGATCGTGCTGCCTCTGTCATCTCGTCTGCTCTCCGAGGTGAAAGCGAGGCTCAGCTCCTTCACACACAGAGCTGACATTGACAGGTGGAAAAATGCGCCATTCGAGTCATTATCGTGTTTTCCTGACAACTACAGACAGTTTGGAAGAATATGTGCAAATGCACTCAGTTTCCGCAATCCACTCGTGCAAATATAAATATGACAGCGCGAAATGATGCACGCTCACAGCTAGTTTCACACAGGATGCGGCAGTAGCGAGTGTCTAGTTTGTTTTCATAGGGAACGCGTTTTTGCATTCCACTGCACCGTTTTTCCATGGAAACGTGATTGTTTGACAGTTGCACTCGCGTCTTTTGCAGCATGATGCGGCGCTAAAACGCGGCGCTCAAGTTAAAAGAAGTTTTTCAGACACGCCTCTAGAAAAACAGAAACCTCAAAAGGCCATATCTGACTGCTAAATCTGTGTCTTTGTTCATATGGACATCTGACAATAGCGTGCACCCTTACTTTACTGAGAAAACAAGGTCAGGGAGAAACCTGTAGATGGAAAAGCTCCAGTATCTAAATATTCTTAAGAGTTAAGCTCATTGTCATTTGAAAGTGTGTAGGCCTACTTGCATTATTATGCTGTTATATTATGATTATATATTCAGTAGCATAAAATGGTCTTAAAATGACCATATCGCAATTATTAAGGGTGTAGAGGTTAAAAAAGCTCTTTTTTTTGGAACACACTTTGCGTCATCTTAACGAGATGATCAAGGAAATGCCCGAAGTGTCCATCAGTTGTACACTTCGAAATCTTTCATTCCGAAAGGCCCTTTGAAGTGGCCAGTTTTGAGCACTTCCCTTTGGAACGACCCTTCAGTATGGCGGCCATGATTGTTTTCACTCTGAAGTGGCCTTCGTTTGGAACGCACTGCTGGTGTAATCTCTCTCAACCAGTGTTTCAACCACGAAAAGACATCAATAAAACAGCTTAAGAATAATATCTCACATAGCATTACATTTACCTCAGGCAAGTCATTTAGTGTCCACAGCATGTCAATTCATTAGAGAAATGAACTCTAGAGGGGAGCATTTCACTAAATTTAATGCACTTTATTAGCTTATATATTCATTTGTCCATTTGTCCCCCCTTCTGTACCGAACCCACTCTAAACCGTGAATCAATCAATCCCGAGATATGTACTGAACCGTCATGTTTGTGTACCGTTACACCCCTGCTGTCTATTGTGCTTAATAACACTTTTTAACATTGAGCACGTCCCAAATTTGCGATCGCCAGTCAGCATGAGCGCTGCACCGAACTCCGTTTCGATATAGCAAAATCTCTAACGATATACATTTTGTACCGTGGTAATGATATCGTCATACCACCCAGCCCAACTTTAGAGGCGATGAGGAAATCTCCCACTTGAACTCGGCTGACCAGCGGTACCCTGAGATCCAGATTGGATTTGGAGCTGTAATGAATTCAGTAGACCCACACAGGTCAGGGTCCAATATCCGTATCCAATTCCAGAATTAAGGTGACCTACTTTATAGAGCAGGGACAATCCCTTTATCTTGGATGATGGCTTGAAATTGGGAAAGGGGGCCAAGATTGGAAGCTTTTTCTTGGCTCACATATGGGACAATTAGCTCTCTCTTTCCCTCTTTCTCTGTGCGTCTTCAAAGAGCTCAATTAGAGCTTTAGTAAGTGTGTAACAAGAAGTCCACTGAGAAGTGGCCCTGCTGAGAGTTTTCTGAGCTAGCGCTATTGAACTTTCTTCTCAAATTTCAACTTCACAGGTCTTGGATCTGACTAGCAGATAAAGTTTCACTAATCTAGCCGGTCGCATTAAATCAATTTGGATTTTAACTTTCAGAGACCCAAGCTTGATATTAATGTTTTCTTTTTATTTCCCCATTAAGAAGTTACTGGCTTTTTGTGGTGAATCTTGTATTTAAAAATGCTACAATGAGTCTTCCAGGAACGAACACATCACAATAATCCTCATTTAAATAATTCATACACAGAATAAAGGGGCGGGGCCTGGTTGAGTTAGTTAGTAGTGTGTTGAAACTGGCGGTTATGGTAAGGGGAGGGACATTTCCCAAACACCAATCACAACATACCGCTCCAGCCGACCAATCAGAGCACATTGTGCTTTTTAGAAGGAGGGGCTTCATAGAGGCAGAAACTAAACAGAGCGTTACTGACAGACTGGGAAGAGAGGAGCTGCAACAATGGAGAATATGAGGAAAATAATCAACATTCAAGCATGAAAACCCGTTCTAGTAGAGCACAAAAACAACATCAAGACTTAGTAAAACGGCATAATGGCATCTTTAAAGGCCTGCAATGCACTCTTTAAGCTCATTAGACTACGTTGGTAATCATTTGCAATGTTTATCTGTAATTTATTGCGACTCTTTTGAGAGCATAATGTATACACTATATTATAAGTTTACTTGGAAGATGTTAAATTTGATTCAGAACAGCAATGATGCTTTATTTTCCCACCAAACCTGTTGCCATGATGCATTTTAAAGTTTGGCTTGTTATACATACATAACACATATTTAGTAAAACAAATATGTATTTAATTGCTTTATACATGTGTTGCAGTTTTCTGTAGTGGGTTACTGAGGGTTAAAGTAAATTAAAATTAACATTTTCTTTTATTGAGTACACTGCCATTCAAAACTTTGCAGTCAGTAAGATTTATTTTTGAAACTGATACATTTATTCAGCACATTAAAATGATCTAAAGTGACAGGAAAGACATTTATAATGATACAAATTCAAATAAATGCTGTTTGAACTTTCTATTCATCAAAGAATCCTGAAAAAAAATATATATGTTTCACGGTTTCAACATTGATAATAATCAGAAATTAAGGATGCACGATATATCGGCCACAATATCGGTATCGGCCGATATATGTTCATTTGTAATGTTATCGTTATCGGCCCAATAATAAAATTTGGCTGATATATTAAAGCTGATAAATAATGCATTATTTTCTACAGATGCGCTATGTCCACCATGATGGTTTTGAATTGCTTGAAATATGATTGAAATCTCTTCAAAAAGGAAAATACAGTTAAGTGCAACATGTACAGTCATATAGGCTACATAAAATTATAATAAGAACATTATAATTGTGTGTTTGGGACATGGCTTTTAATGGTGAGACTTTTGTTTTTGTAATCAGGCTGTCAAAACTATATAAAGATTTGGATTTAGATTTATCGGCCAATATATCGGTTATCGGCTTTCAAATATAAAGAATTATCGGTTATCGGTATCAGCCAAAATGTTCATATCGGTGCATCCCTATCAGAAATGTTTCTTGAGCATCAAATCATCATATTAGAATGATTTCTGAAGGATCATGTGGTACTGAAGACTGGAGTAATGATGCTTTGATCACTGGATATAAATTACACTTTACTATATATTCACATAGAATACAGCTATTTTAAATTGTAATAATATTTCTCAGTATTAGAAATCAAATCAATGTAGCCTTGGTGAGCAGAAGACATTTTTTTTTTTTTTTCAAAAACATTAAAAAATCATAACCAAACTTTTTGCAGTGCACATTTGGTTTTAAAGTGAAATAATACATTCATAAATTATTTTTTCTCAAGTGCTTTGTAAATCAGTTTTTTGTTTATATATATGGTAATTAAATTAAGTTTAATGGTAAATGTTATGAAACTATGCTTTTCCATGGTCAGAGACCAGCAGGGTTGATCTGTTCAGTGTGTTTTCTCCTATAATGTATACAGTATATTAGTGCTTCAGCCTCCGTCAGAGCGGTGGACAACATTCAGAGTGAACTGCCCTCGCAGTAGACCCTACACTTTATATCTTCACCCAGCTAATGACGTACATTTGTGTTCTGAATCAGCTGATTCTCAACTAACTCCACTCCTGTTTCTGGGTCACACACTGAGTGCACAAACAAACCACTCCACTCTTAAATGAGCTGCCATCCAGCCTTACTTCAGAAACTGACCCACAACACTGGAGCGCTGCAGATACTGCTGAGGCCAACAGTAATGCAAGTCGTGATGTTCAGACACTATTGAGCCGAATCGATCCACTGTTCATTCATCCTTTCCGGCCTTTCACAAGATAGGAAAAGCTTCACTGTGTAAACCAACCCTGCTTTCCTCCTCCTTATTTAAAGGGATTGTGGATGAATTTATTCACCCTATTGTTTGCTTGTGAAGAATCCCTAATGCTGCTGCTCTTTTTCATACAGTGACAGATCATAATGGCAATTTTTGTCAAAAAAACCTGGTCCATATGAACTTTTTAGAAGCCTTATGATAATGAATGAACTGAAAATCAGATTTTTTCCCCCTTCAACCATAGCTCGCAACATTCGATGGGTTTGATTGTAGATGCTCACCAAGACTATTAAAAATACAATAAAAATAGAACAAATTTGAAATATTATTACAATTTAAATCAGCTGTTTTCTATGTGAATATATAGTAAAGTGTAATTTATTCCTGTGATCAAAGCTGAATTTTCAGCATCATTACTCCAGTCTTCAGTCAGTGTCACATGATCCTTCAGAAATCATTCTAATATGATGATTTATTTTCAAAGTTGATAACAGTTGTGCTGTGTCATATTTTTGTGGAAACTGCACTAAAAAAAATGAATTTTCGAAATGGCAAATAATACATTTTACATGAAAATGCGATTGCATGATGACCTTTTTTGATCCACTTCAAATGTTGACTACTGTATTATGTTTAATTCAATGCATTACTTGCATTTTCTTTGTAATTTGTCCAATCTTACTAGCAATTTTAGTTAAAATAGTTTCAAAGTAAATCCTGCACCAGATGTTTTTCAGTGCAGTTACAAATTTTTTTTCAGGATTCCTTCAGAAATCCTATTCCAGGATTAATAGAATGTTCAAAAGATCAGCAATTGTTTGAAAACATTGTAACATTGTAACTGTCTTTACTGTAAAAAAAAAAAAAAAAAATCTTACTGACCCCCAAACCTTGGAACCATATATTACAGTATATAGTGCACAATATAGCACACAAGATGCTTTTTTTAAATTTAATTTTATCTAATTTTATTTTATTTTATTTTATTTTATTAGTTTAGTTTAGTTTATTTTAGTTTATTTTTTATTTTATTTTTTATTGTTTTATTTTTTAGTTTAGTTTAGTTTATTTTTTATTTTATTTTTATTGTTTTAATTTAATTTTTAATTTTTATATTTTATTTTATTCTAGTTTATTTTTAATTTTATTTAATTTATTTTTATTTTATTTAATTTTATTGTTTTATTTTTTAATTTTTAATTTTATTATTATTTTACTTTTTTTTTTATTATTTTATTTATTTTTTTATTTTTTATTTTAGAGTTATTTGAAGAATTATATTCTTCAAATTGCTCCTTTCATTTTACCTGAAAAAACAAACAAAAAAACAAACAAACAAAAACAACTTGAGGGTGAGTAAATAATGACAGCATTTTCATTTTTGGGTGAACTATCCCTTTAAATGAGGGCGAGGGAAGCAGGTCTGGATTAAACAGTGGAGCATCTCTCTCTGTCTCTGTCTCTCTCTTCCTCCTTCCCTCAGTGCGCATGTCGTACAGAAGAGAAGAAGAACATCCTGATCTATATTTAGAGGCAAAGGCAGAAAAAGCCTCCTCAAGGCCCAACATCACCACCTCCACATCTACACCCCTCCAAACATTCAAATCAAGGGCACTGCTCTGTCTTTCAGATGAATTAAATGTATAATTCATATATGCCGGCCATTAGACAACCTGGTTTCAATTTTGTGAAGCCTGAGAAAGATGTGGAGTGAGGAAGGGAGGGAATCCGGGAGAAGGAAGCACTCCGTGCTTTGCATGCTAAGTTGCTTTTTGTTTCAAGGCTGCTTCTCTCTTGTAGATGCTCTGGCTCTGTGTGGTGGAACGGACACATCCAGGCAGGATGAATATTCCCAGCATTCACAGCGACAGAGGCTCAGCAAACAATAGCAGCACGATTTGTTCTGCTCAGGGTATCAGTGGTTCTCTCTCTAATGGCGTTCAGCAGATGTCATCACGGCTTAGATTCATTTGATGACCTGTTACACAACGCCACAGGCTGCTGTTCGCTTCGAGAGCTTGTTGAGCTGATCAGAGTTAGAGTGGGAGGTCACACAAAAATTATATTTTGATCATTTATTCACCTTCATGTTGCTCCAAACCTGAATGACTTTCTTTGTTCCACAAGAGATTTTGCAGAACATCCGAGCTGCTCTTGATGGGAATCAAAAACGACAAAATAAAGCAATTATTTTCATGATTTGTTTTCACAACATTTTCTTTTGTCAAATCAACTAACAGTCATTAATGTGGTTCAGATAACATAATATTTTGAGTTTCTGTTGACTAAACCAATCGCCCTCATTGTATTAACTTAAATTTTTAATTTCAATGAACTCAAAATGTTAAGGCAACCAGGTAACTTACTTTTTTAAGTTAAAGCAATAAATATGTTTTTACAGTGTGAATTATGCACTATATTAACTGTCTTATATTATAATATTTTTGTCTGAATTCATATGAGCTTTGTGTCAGCAATCCGTGTTATTTTAGTATCTTTGAGATACTATTATAGTTTTTAAAAATTTGAATACATTTTTATTTTTATATTTTCTGTTTTAGTTATTTTTTTTATATATTAAAAATGTATTATTTGTTATTTATTTTAAGTTTTTTTTTTCTATTTATTTTTTATTTAAGTTTTAGTTATTTTACCTGGTTGCCATATAATTTTGAGTTCATTGAAATTAAAAATTTGAGTTAATACAAAGAAAGAGAGATTCAGAAACTCTAAATATTGTCATCTGAACATCATAGTTAATCTACATTGAAAATAAAATAAAATTGTGATAATCATGTTTTTTTTTAGCTGAAATAAAATAAGTTTGTATATATATTATCGCTGTCAAATGATTAATCACGATTAATTGCATCTAAAATAAAAGTTGTTTATGCAATATATGTGTGTACTGTGTATATTTATTATGTATATGTAAAAAAATATATTTATATTAAATTAAAAATATATAAATTATATTAAAAATATACAAATATAATAAAAATTTTGTTAGATATTCGTGTATGTGTGTTTATACACTACTAGTCGAAAGTTTGGAATCGGTAAGATTTTTAATGTTTTTAAAAGAAGTTTCATCTGCTCACCAAGGCTGCATTTATTTAATTAAAAATACAGTAAAAACAGTAATATTGTGAAATATTATTACAATTTAAAATAACTGTTTTCTGTTTGAATATATTTGATAAAGTAATTTATTCCTGTGATCAAAGCTGAATTTTTTTGAAAAGAAATTAAAGAAATTAATATTTTTATTCAGCAAGGATGCATTAAATCAATCAAAAGTGACAGTAAAGACATTTATAATGTTACAAAAGATTATATTTCAAATAAATGCTGTTCTTTTGAACTTTCTATTCATCAAAGAATCCTGAAAAAAAAAGTACACAACTGTTTTCAACACTGATAATAATCATAAATGTTTCTTGAGCAGCAGATCATCATATTAGAATGATTTCTGAAGGATCATGTGACACTGAAGACTGGAGTAATGATGCTGAAAATTCAGCTTTGATCACAGGAATAAATTACTTTATAAAATATATTCAAACAGAAAACAGTTATTTTAAATTGTAATAATATTTCACAATATTACTGTTTTTACTGTATTTTTAATTAAATAAATGCAGTCTTGGTGAGCAGACGAAACTTCTTTTAAAACATTAAAAATCTTACCGTGTCCAAACTTTTGACTGGTAGTGTGTGTATGTATAATATATATATATAAATATATATATATATATATATATATATATATATATATATATATATATATATACACAGTACACACACAGACTTTTATTTTGGATGCAAACAGCGCTATCTGCTTTTGTGTTCAACAGAAGAAAGAATCATACATATTTTAAAAAGACATGAGGGTGAATAAATAATAACAGAATTTTAATTTCTGGTTGAACTATCATTGAATTATATAATTTTTCCCCCTGTGGTTGTTCAGTGTTCTGTTGTAAACTGCGTGTTTGCAAACAGATGGGATGAAATGATTGAATTATTAAGCTGAACAGTTGGTGTATATGAAGCTCAGTGATGGTTTAGTCACATGTTCTCAGCACTTAATCACATATTGTTGTCCTAGAGATCCACGGTTAGTCATTAACCACCGTTTCAATGTTACGAGGAAGCGCTCGGGTTTATTTTGGGCGTTTAATTCGGTCTTCAGCTTTGTGTAATTTCTGCCAGAACAAGCTTCGTCTGCCTCTCATCTGCTTGGCCTCAATTCACTCCAGATAACATGACAGACGGATTCGTTCGAGTGTTTTACTCTCTCAGATGAATCTTCACGTGTGCTGTAAGGATCAGCTTTCACCATTCAGAGATTATTATTAATCACAAAAAGGTTTAAGCATTCACCAACTGCTCTGGTTCTCTCAGAGAAATATCAAATCCTTGGTTGATTTTATAAGAGTCACGAGACACTGTCCATCATCTTGATGGATTATGAGAGCAGTAATATCAGTGGTACAGAAATGCTGGTGTCTGTCAGACTTTGGCAGCTGCATAATTTTGTCTCTCATGCCATCTAGAGGACAATCTGAAAAATGTTTATTAACCAGCTGGGCATATGAAACACAATCACAGTTTATTGAACCCAGTGTTATTTTAATATCACTGTGAAACTATTATATTTTTTATTAATATTTTGAATGAATTTTTATTTGTATATTTTCTGTTTTCATTTTATTTATATATATATATATATATATATATATATATATATATATATATATATAAATACACACACACACACAATAGCGCCACCTTATGGTCATTTTTAGTTACTAACAGTCTTGGACGTGTTTATTTCCACAGCTGTCCACTGCAATCTGACCCAGAACGGGATCGACCATCAGGTGTGCGCAGAGGAAGTGACATCACACCGGGAGGAAGTGTCTGTTGATCATGGACTGGATGACGACAGTCTGGGGTTTCTGGACCAGAGTCCTGGTTTCCAGCTCAGATCTCCACCCCAGCGCTCCGTCTCCGAATCGGAGCTCTCCAGGGTGAGAACAGAGACACGACTGTACACTATAAACACATCTGGAATTAGATGCAGTTTTTTAATGTTTCTGAAAGAGTCTCTTCTGCTCACCAAGGCTGCATTTGTTTGATCAAAAATACAGTAAAACATTAAATATTATTCCAATTTAAATTAGCTGTTTTCTATGTGAATATATAGTAAAGTGTAATTTATTCCTGTGATCAAAGCTGAATTTTCAGCATCATTACTCCAGTCTTCAGTGTCACATGATCCTTCAGAAATCATTCTAATATGATGATTTGCTGCTCAAGAAACATTAATGATTATTATCAGTGTTGAAAACAGTTTAATATTTTTGATTAATAGAAATCTCAAAAGAACAGTATTTATTTGATGTAGAAATTATTTATAACATTATAAATGTCTTTACTGTCACTTTGTCACGTATTTTAGCAATCATCATAAATTAGGTATCATTCGAAACACTTCAGGTGTTGTATATTGTATGTTGTTGTGCATCTGTGACTTGATCTGGAGCAATGCATTATTGGGTGAATCTCATGAAGAAATGTGCAGGTCATATTTCACACTTCAAATCAAGAGGAAGAAATTATATTTTGCTTTAAAAAAAAGTATAGGAAAAGTATAGGATATATATATTTTTTTACATCCTGGACACAATGATTTTTATTTTATTTTATTTTATTTTATTTTATTGTTTAGTTTAGTTTAGTTTCATTTCATTATTTAATTTCATTATTTTATTTTATTTTATTTAAATTGCTTTGTTTTCTTTAGCAATAGTTCTCTGGTTTTTGTGGTAATTTATATTTTTCTTTACAGTTTTTATTATTGGCATTTAGTAAGTGATGATACGAGAAGCTGAATTTAAATCATCATTTCTAATGTGAACAAAATCTGTAATAATTTTTCTCTTTTTACCAGGGTTATTATTGTTAATTAAAACTATTAAAAACTATTAAAACTGGGGAAAAAATACTGACTAAAACCAAAACTGAAATCAAAATAAATTCAATCTGTATAGCAGTATAAAAAAATAATAATAATAAAAAGACAAAAACACATGAACAACTAAATGACTACAAAATAAACTAAAATGAACATAAAAATCTCCGTCCACACCACATTATCATTAACTAAAACTAAAGCTATTGAAAACATTTCTGTTCATTGAAATAAAGCTGAAATAAAATATAAATATTAGTCGAAAAACTTAAACTAAATGAAAAATAGGAAATGTTGCAATGACAATAAACTGAAATAAGTTTAAGTTGAAGCAAAAAATTAATAAAAACTAAAACTAACAAAAACTGAAATAAGAATAAATTAAACCTAAATAGCAATATTTGTTTAAAAAAATGTGCTTTTGTCATTTAAAAAATAAAAAATAAAATAAAAATCAAACAAAAATGAACATGAAAACTAAAAATATGAAAATAAAGCTAATTCAAAATAATAAAACTGCTCTGTACCTTAAACTTCACTGGCATCACAAATGTTTTTATTGTTCATCTTTTCACCACAAGATGGCGCTCTAATGCACAGATTCTGCATTTAACCCAGATTTAAACTGTCCATCTGTCTTATTAAACATACATGTATTGTGCATCATATATGAACTCTTAAGCAATGTATTTGAGAAACAGACACGTTTGAAAAAATTTTAAATAATTTTCTCAAACTATAAAATAATGAAAACGCATTTTGTCATTTTCACTGAAGCCATATATTATCTCCTTCATCTTTTAATATAAATATTTCTCATATCGATCAGCCCTTCAGATCATAATTCTCTAATATGAGTTCTGTTGTCGTACATGATGATGATTCTAGTGTGTTATGCATTCATATCTTCAAGTCATCATGCTTTGTTGCTATAGTAACATGAGAATTCTTAAATTGTCTAATTATACCAAGGACAGAATGACTGTGACATTCTCTCTCTCTCTCTCTCTGTGTGTGTGTGTGTGTGTTATAATTTAAAATCTCACTTCCTCCCCTCATCTGTCACTCATCTCTGTTTAATTGGCTGGGAATCCTCCTATAAAGTCATTCCCACCTGCAGGAACTCCGGATTCTCCATCCTCTCAACTTCTGAAAGTCTTCTGTGAAACGGCGTCTCCGCTCTCACTGCGCTTTCGATGTACTTTATATATTAAAGCTCATCAATCCTTTCGTAAGACTGTGTCAGCGACGGCGTCTCGGTGGCAGATATCTCGGGTTAATTATCTCGCTGCTGTTTTCAGTCGGGCTGTGACTCTCGCCCCACTGGAGCTCGTTTCTACTGACTCAGCGTCTGTTTGTTTGGCGGAGCTGAATTAGCTGCTTCCTAAAGGTGGTGCACCTCCGCTCACTGCGGCCCTCTGAATTCAGCTCACGCCGTACTGACATTCAAACAGGAGGCAGTCATTAAAGGCAAAGTTCTCCCAATAATGGCATTTTGTCATTATTTACACGCTCACCCTCATGTTGTTCCAAACCTGTATGAGTTTCTTTCTTCTGTTGCACACAAAAGAAGATATTTTAAGGAATGTTGGTAATAAAACAATTGATTGTCCCCATTGACTTCCATAGTATTTTTTTCCTACTATGGTAGTGTGCCATCAACATTACATTTGGACATTCTCATGCTGAGAAACTGCTGATAAAAGACAAACACACATTTTTATTATAATTTTACAAATCTTTTCTGCAATAATTCAGGAAGGAAATAAGATAGAAGGATTTTTTTTTTTTTTTTTTTTTGGATGAAGTTCTCCTACATGTGAGCTGCATCTGGATCAGATTTTGTGGTGAAAGCATAAAGTAATCAGTTCCTCTATGAGGAATATCTCATGATCGACACAAGGGATTATGTTGATTTTGGCCTCATTTTAATCATGAGAATCTGCTGTAATTCTACGATCTGTGCATGTTTCATGAAGTTATGAGTGAAAATGCCACTTGAAATCTACATATTTGTTTTTAGTTAAATAAATTATGAACACGTGTTTTTTTTTTATCAGCAAATAACTCAGCAGTGCTTAGTGGATCAAAATGGTTAGAAGCTGAGTTTCAAAGCTTTAAAGGATTAGTTCACTTTCAAATAAAATTTTCCTGATAGTTTACTCACCCCCATGTCATCCAAGATGTTCATGTCTTTCTTTCTTCAGTCGAAAAGAAATTAAGGTTTTTGATGAAAACATTCCAGGATTATTCTCCTTATAATGGACTTCAATGGCCTCCAAACGGCTGAAGGTCAAAATTACAGTTTCAGTGCAGCTTCAAAGGGCTTTAAACGAAACCAGACGAGGAATAAGGGAATCTAGAGAAACCATCGGTCATTTTCGAAAAAAATGTAAATGTGCTTTATATAAACAAATGCTTCCGCTTTCCGTATTCTTCAAAAAGCTGACACTGAATGTCCTACGCCTTCCTTATTCAACTTACGGAACGAACACAGCGCCAGTTCCATTTTTTCCGTAAGTAGAATAGGGAAGGCGTAGGAAGTACAGCATAAGCTTTTTGAAGAATACGAAAATGCGGTTTTGGCGGAAGCACTTGGAAGGCGATCATTTGTTTATATAAAGCATATACATTTACATTTTTTTTAGAAAATGACAGATCATTTTGCTGGAGAAGACCCTTATTCCTCGTCTGGTTTCGTTTAAAGCCGTTTGAAGCTGCACTGAAACTGTAATTTTGACCTTCAGCCGTTTGGAGGCCATTGAAGTCCATTATAAGGAGAATAATCCTGGAATGTTTTCATCAAAAACCTTAATTTCTTTTCGACTGAAGAAAGAAAGACATGAACATCTTGGATGACATGGGGGTGAGTAAATTATCAGGAAAATTTTATTTGAAAGTGAACTAATCCTTTAAGATGATGCATATTTTGTGTTATTCCACGTTGGAAAACAAGCATGGACAGTTCTGGGAACATTGGATAACACATTGCATCCCGGAAAGATGACAGACATGTTTTTAGTCAAACATCACTCCGTAATGACGCCCCCTATTGGGCATTTTTAAAATCGTTCCTCCATGAGGAATATCTCATGATCGAGACAATGGATTATGTTGATTTTAATTGTAAGAATCTGCTGTAAATGGTGATGTGTATTGATCTGTGCAGTACATATCTATGATCTGTGCATTTTTCATGAAGTTATGAGCAAAAACGCCATGTGAAATCTACATATTTGTTTTCAGTTAGTTTTCTGTGTGCTGTTTTGTTGTAAACTCAGACTCATTAGAGGATGAAAACAACGCAACAGGAGCATTTTGGAGGCATGATCTGAACATGTAAAGTCTCTGATTTTGGATGCAGAAAGAATTATTGTGCTACCTACTTGGTTTCAGTTTCTATTGGCTCTTAAACAGAGACACGCATAAAGTGTTAAAATATCTGCTTTTGTGTCCAACAGAAAAAAAAAAAAAAACATACAGATTTAGAACCACTTGAGGGCGAGTAAGTAATGACAAAATTTAAATTTTGGGGTGAACTGTCCCTTTAAGAACCAGATCGTTTATAAATGAATCATTTTGACTTTGAACTGAATCAACCAATTCATTGTAAAGATCTGATTCATTCATCAGTCAGATATTGAATCGGCTCTATATGCGATCGAATCTTAAAGGTTTCCGTCAGATACATCATATATGGAATCTTTTAGGGATCATGGGATCATTATATGGATTTAGAACTGTTTCTTTAAAATCAGCATGAAATGGAAGTTGCACTCACATTATCTTCCCTATTGTGCCGTATATCCGAGTGAAACGCTTTGCAAACAAGAACAAATGTAGGGCGGGGCTTGATTTTGTCTGTGAGGAATTGATTGGATGGTTGTGGTTTGCTATTGGTGGATCTCATGTGAGTGACAGGTTGCCCCGCCCTCATCATCAGAGAAGAGAAGAGATGCTGCAAGAGGGAGAGGAAGATATTCTGATTCAAGATGGCACATGAATTAAAAAAATATATATATATCTGATATTCCATTAAAAAATAAGATTTTGATTTCATGGTGACTTTAAAAACAGTTAAATTCTGGTCTGGTCTGCATTGCATTTAGATTCAATTATTTTTGTCTTTCCCAGCCGGGAACCGTGAAGCTGTCTAAACCGGTGGCGCTGTGGACCCAGCAGGACGTGTTGTAAATGGCTGAAGAAACACTGTCCCAATCAACACCAGGTCTACAGTGACTCCTTCAAGCAGCACGACATCACAGGTAAACACAGGCACCCTGTTCGTCTGTGATCTTGTTCAAGGTCAAACACACACAGTCCGTTCCTCTCGCATTAAGACATTCATAACGACGCTGTCGTTAATTGCTGCCGGCTCATTCGAGATGATTGCATTCTGATGTTTATTAGCTCGGCGGGGGATTTATGTGCGCGCGTGTGTCTTTTTAATGTCATGTGACCTAAGTCGTAGTGATGGATGACTGTACCGCGGTTTTTCATGTTGAATTGTGTTTTAATGTGTTCTACTTCAAGAAGCATTATAGAGATAAATTGCTTGCATTGTGCAGGTGTCGAATTCTAATGGTAACAACATACTTTTGTTATTTACCCCTACAGCTTTATATTATATTATATTATATTATATTATATTATAGAAGAAATTAATGAATTAATGTTTATTTTTTGATATATTTTAAAGAAAGAAAATGTTATAAATATGAATATGAAATGAATATGAAAGAATATACCTATATATGTATATATATATATATATATATATATATATATATATATATAGTGTGTGTGTATGTGTGTGTGTGTGTATATATATATATATATATATATATATATAAAAACACACACAGATATTTATCAGTTATTGTATCATTGAGGTACTATTATTGTTTTTGCTAAGTTTTTTTTTTTTAAATTAGAATTTATATTTTCTGTTTTTATATTAATTTCAGTTAAAGTTTTAGTGATTTTGTTGTATGTTTTTGTCATTTTTATAAGTTTTGTTTTCTTAAAAAATATGTCTAAATAGTTTTTATTACATAATATATATATGTGTGTGTGTGTGTGTATATATATAATTTTTTATAATATATGTATGTATGTATGTGTATATATATATATATATATATATATATATATATATATATATATATATATATATACACACACACACACACACACACATTTTGTAAATTAAATAAATATTTTTTAAATAAAATAATTTTCCATTTTAAATACATATGTAATATTTCATACATATACATGAATATTCAATTGAAAATATAAATTATAAATACACAATTAAAAATATTACAAAACAAACAAAAATTATAAACAAATAGTTTAATATTTAATTTTAAAAATTATCAAATTAAATATTAAATTAAAATGAAATGTTTTAATGTTTTTTAATTTAAATAAAAATATACACATAAATATATAAATACATACATTCAATATATTTATATAAATACTTTACAATCTGTTAGATATATTTAAAGTATTTATATGTATATAATAAAATTTAAGTAAAATAATTTTCCATTTTAAATACGTATGTAATATTTAATTTATATAAAAATATACATGAATATATTATATTTATATGTCCTTCCTACTAAAGTGGGAGATTGTCCAAAGTCAAATAGATCATGGTTTGATTTGCTCTCCTTTATTTATAATTGTGATTTTCTTCGCAGTGTCATAAACACACAGCGCTGATGAGCTGAAGTCCTTTAATCAAGAGCAGTAAAAGATCTCTTGATGAAACACTCTTGTGGTGATTTATCATGATTTGGCCTGAACTGATATCAATCATCAGGAGTAATGCTGGTTAAAGTGAAGTTATGTCCATTCTGAATTGTTCTGGAAGGATTGTGAGTGTGATTTGCGTTAGGGTGATGCGAGATCCAATTAGCCATAATTTATGCATAAAATATGCAAGTTGCTCGATTTGATGATCCAGTATTAATTAACAGGAATCAGTTCATAAACATCAAACCTTACCAATTAAAGAGACAATGCAATTTGCATCCATCTCTGGTCACATCATGCATAGCGTAACACATTTCATTACAGTAAACAGAGATGGATCAGTGCCAGATCTCAAGACAACAGTGTTAAAAACTCTTTCTTTCAGCTCTGCATGCTTTTCATCAATCCCAGGCAGCCTCAAATACAGCTTTGAGAGTGCACCAAATTACTAACTATTAAGTTACCTAATTAGTCACCACTAAGTGTCGTTTGTTTCCGTCTGAACCAGAGCGAAGTAAGATAAACCTTTCCATCGCTAACATTCTCCCTCGGTCTCCCAGATCACTCCGAGAGTTTGACTGGAACACCGAGCTGTCATTAAAAATGCATTAAAGCATATTAAGGCATAATTAGATATTAGTCCCTAATCTGCAGTAATTACAAAGACAGAGGCAGCGAGTGCTTTGGTAAATGAGTTAAGCACATATTTTTGATAGCGTAGGTGTAATCAGGGGAGAAGGTGCACTCATTCTGTGTAATATACAGCCAGGAAGATAAGAGAGAATGACTGAACCAGAGCTCCTCTGTGGGATACAATGAAACTCTGGGCTGGATTTCAAATACACATCAATCCCATGAGCCACATGAAAACACTACACTGTATAACATCACAATTAATGCCTGTTAAGTAACCAGCTGTTCTTACACATAATGGATAATTGGATATTCGTTCATAAACTGTTGTGAGTGTTTTTTTTTTATATATATCTGTACACATGGTCTAATATAAGACTTTGAATGTCAGGTGTGTATGTTGATGACAATGACATTGATGACCTTTTTCGGATGTGAAAAAATGCTGGATATTTATCAAATCTTCTCATTTTTTTGTTGTTGTTGGTTGTTTGTGTGAAAACAGCCAGTAGTGCGATGCAAAGACATAATATAATATAATAATAAACATATATAATAATATATATTTTAATTTAATTAATATTTAATGTTATGTCATTATTAAATTTAGATTTATTTATTAAAATAAATTATTTAAAAATATATGCATTGATAAAGTATAAAAAATAAAATACTGTTGTTTGCTTGTGTGAAAACAGTAGTGCAATGCAAAGACCTTATTAATATATGTATAATATAATATAATGTAATGTAACATAATATAATATAATATAATGAAATGTAATGTAATATAATTAAAATAATATTTTAATTAATTTTTAAATTTTTGAAATGTTCTGTTATATCATCAATAAAGTTATTAATAAAAAGTATTCATAATTTTATTAAAAGAATTATTTAAAAATATATGTATAATTAATAAGTTATAATAAATAAAATACTGTTGTTTGTTTGTGTGAAAACAGTAGTGCGGTGCAAAGATCTCATTAATATAATATAATATAATAAATATATTATATTGATTTTCATGTAATATTTAATATGTTATGTTATATCATTAACAAATGTATTAATAAAAAAATATATATATTTTTATTAAAATAATTACTTAAAAATATATGTATAATTAATAAATTATAATAAATAAAATACTGTTGTTTGTTTGCGTGAAAACAGTAGTGTGATGCAAAGATCTCATTAATACATAATAATAAATAAATTAGTTAATTAATTAATGTTGTTATATTATTAATAAATTTAGATTTTTTATTAAAATAAATTATTTAAAAATATATGTATAAATAATAAATTATAATAAATAAAATACAATTTATATATATATATATATATATATATATAATACTTTTTTAGGTGTTTTAGGCATATATGTCAGTTTAGGAGTGCAGATTTTTCAGTCTAATGTCACATTTGTGGCACATTTAAAAAATAAGAAAAGAAAAAATTAATTTTGTACTTTGACTTTCGGTGTAAATATAGCTTATTCGGTTTTATTTACAACTTTGAAAAATAATTTTTCAAGTTTATTGGAGTACATTTTATAAGAAAATGCTATTTCAGTTGTTCTGCTTAAAATTTCACGTTTAATTCACTGTTACTTGCTGTTTGAGAAATGTACTAATAATTGCTGAGTGAAAATTGCTTTACACCATTTTTGCTTTTCCAGTACGTGTCCCTTTTTGAACCCGTTTTCACAGAAATGATGAAAAATGGCACAGTTCAGTGGGAATTGGCAGCTTGTTTTAAACTGGTGGCAGCATCTTCAGATCATACTGTAGATCTAAATCCTCCTGATTCATGATCATTGGCTCACTCTCTGCGGTTTAACAGGAAAGAAAGGAAACTTTGACAGATTGACAGGATAAATGAATCCAGCTGGGATGTTCCCACTAATCTGGCTCTTCTGGTGTTTCCACATGCGCTGGACAGTCATTGTCTGTGCAGGAGTTCTGGCTCACCGCTGGCCGAATCAGTCCAGAGAACACTGGGTGTGTAAGACAGTGGGTTTATTTATTTGACTTTAATAAGAGTTATAAACCGCTCATGTAAAGGACGGTCCCATCAGGCCGCACACTGGTGGTCTTGGCGTAGTAAATGGGCTTTTTTATGGACTCATGCAGTCCCAATTTGACATTTTCATCAGAGTAAATTTATATTTTAGTTTCATTTTTAATGTGAAAATTATATGCTGTAAAATGGGACATAGAAAATCTGATGTTTGCTGAAATCATAAAGAGGCCATATTAAGACCTTGATTTTGTTTTTTGGCTCTACTTGAATGTTCAAAAACACATTATTTTCTCCATATTCTCCATCCTTCTGAAAAGCACAATGTGCTCTGATTGGTCGGCTGGAGCGGTGTGTTGTGATTGGTGTTTGGGAAATGTCCCGCCCCTTACCATAACTACTAGTTTTAACACACTACTAACTAACTCAACCAGGCCCCACCCCTTTATTCTGCATATGAATTATTTAAATGAGGAATATTGTGAAGAAAACTCAAGACTGGAGGTGTTTCAGGCAGTTTTGTCCTCTTGCATTCATTAGAACTGACTTTTAACATGGAATGTGTGTAATTAATATAATGCTGATGGATTTTGACCCTCTGATATGAGAAACAACTGATATGCTGTAATAATAAAAGGGTCAGTAAAGTTAAAGGGGACCTATAACACCCTTTTACAAGTCTCTGGTGTCTCCAGAATGTGTCTGTGAAGTTTCAGCTCAAAATACCCCACAGATCATTTATTATAGCTTGTCAAATTTGCCCCTATTTGGGTGTGAGCAAAAACACGCCGTTTTTTTGTGTGTCCCTTTAAATGCAAATGAGCTGCTGTTCCCCGCCCCCTTTCCAGAAGAGGGCGGAGCTTTAACAGCTCACGCTTCGGTTGCTCAACAACAACAAAGCTGGAGAATCTCACGCAGCCAAAATGACGACGGTGTTCAGCCTTACATTGTTCAAACCGGAGTCGACACTGATGGAGAGACTCAGGAAGAAGTTACAACTTTTAGGATGTTTCTGAATGGTTAGTGGATAAATTTATGTAGTTGCTGTGGAGTTGATTCAACTCATCTACTAGCATGTGCCGTCATGTTAATCTTTTGTGCAAATCCAGCGTTAAGTTTGTGAAGCAGTCCGGTGTAAAATGACGGCATGTCAGCAACACTCTACTACAACAACTCTTCCTCTTCTCTAAAGCAGCCCAACATGGCCCCGCCCCCTTTGTTGAGTGTTCTCAGGGGTGGGGTTTATGTAAATTTTAGGGTTTGTGATGTAACTAACCCAGGATGAAGCGCGTTGTAGTCCCTATACCAGCCGTCCTTAAAAAGCTATTTAACTTTGAGCGTCGTAACTTTAGGATGTTGTTTATGCTCAAACAGCAACATTAAAGTTAATAAAGTGAAATCATAATCAAGGAGCCCTTTAAGTAATGAACATGTCAATCATTTTTGAATAATGCTAAAAACATCCCACTATAATGCAGCAGAATTCGAGGGCTTCAGGGCAGCGCTCGTGTGTATTTAGGATTCAGCACGATGTCTTCACGGATCAGCCGTCGGTAGCGCGCGGTGATTTCCGCGAGCGGGATGATGAGGTATGAGCATCTGAAATTGCAGTGTTCCGCAGGGATGCAATTCAGAGCCATCAGATCAATTTTTCAGTATTCTGTGGAGAAGGAAGGAGAGGAAAGATCAGATTGAATTGTGGTGATGTTGCAGGATAAGAACATGATGTGGTCTGAATGAAAATACTGCAATTTTTGTGTTTTGAAGGATTCTGAGGGGTGGAGGGGGCCGTGTGGAACGGTGTTTTGGTGGCCACATTAACAATTAATAATTTGACTGTGATCACTCGCTCCGCAAGTGTTTATAGCTGTTATAAGCAATAAAACAAAAAATAGTCACATTCTGATGGATGTAGAGGTGTGGTTTGTATGGCGCGGATGATTCACACAACGGACGTTTTTCTGGATGGAGTATAATGAGCATCTTGATAATGCTGTAGATTTACATTCAGGGGAAATGGTATCTTTCATAGTGTGCATGTCATGTGGAAAGGCATGGCATGATCTCAGTGCTCATTCATAATGATTTGTGTCTTTGGTTGTTGTTGTTTTTCACATTCTCCCACATTTTATGAGAGCTAAAGTGAACTTTCTCAACCACTAGAGAGACAAATGCAATTGCATGACAATTATTATCAAACAGGTTTCTGAAACACTCACCCCTGTCTGCTATTGGTCTAACCAAGCATAAGCCCACCCCCAAACTCACGCAATTGGTTGAACCGGTCAGCTGGTTGGTTTGTGTTGATTTCACCTCAGTACCTAAAATGGCTTACTTAGTTGTCTCTCCATATTAAGCTTGTATATGAGAAAGTATTTTAACAATTACACACTTGAACTGCTTTAATATTACACTAATTACACCTTGAAGTCATTTAGTCGAAGTTACATTGTTATTGCCAGAACAAATGAACATCGCTGAGCATCCCGTTCTATTCATCTGTGAAACTCTCACTATCTGCCCTCTTTTGATTAAATGCCAAATGCAATTGTCCTCTTATCTAGTGATCAATATGGGCTCAGCAAAAGGACAGTCCAAATAATGATAACAGCTCAATCTCCTTCAAGTGATTTGGACTTATTAAATTGTCCTATAGGAACGTCCTAGGAACTTTAGGAAGACTGAAGATAAGCTGTTGCAGGACTTGTCCTAATTTCCTCTTCTACACTTGTACATCAGGCTAATGTTTCTATATATATCTATATGATAAATATACATATAGTGCTGGTCAAAAGTTTGGATGCATTATTATTTATAATGTTTTTGAAAGAAGTCTCTTCTGCTCACCAAGGCTGCATTTATTTGATTAGAAATACAGAAAAATCAGTAAAATTGTGAAATATTATTACAGTTTAAAATAATTGTTTTCTATTTTAATATACTTTAAAATATAATTTATTTCTGTGATCAAAGCTGAATTTTCAGCATCATTACTCCAGTCTTCAGTGTCACATGATCCTTCAGAAATCATTGTAATATGATGATTTATTATCAATGTTGGAAACAGTTGTGCTTCTTTATATATATTTTTTAACCTGTGATATTTTTTTCAGGATTCTTTGATGAATAAAAAGTTAAAAAGAACAGCATTTATTCAAAATAGAAATCTGTTCTAACAGTATAAGTCTTAACTATCACTTTTTCAGATCAGATATTTAATCAGGTTTCTATATTAAATAAATGCTGTTATTTTTATTCATCAAAGAATCCTAAAAAAAAAAATAAAAATCACAGGTTATAAAAAAAAATATTAAGCAGCACAACTGTTTCCAACATTGATGATAAATCATCATATTAGAATGATTTCTGAAGGATCATGTGACACTGAAGACTGGAGTAATGATGCTGAAAATTCAGCTTTGCATAACAGAAATAAATTATATTTTAAAGTATATTAAAATAGAAAAACAGTTTTTTAAATTGTATTAATATTTTACAATATTACAGATTTTTCTGTATTTTAGAATGTGTATCATTTTACTGTATCATAGTAATGTGGCCAAACTTTTGACCAGTACTGTATATAATTTTTTATATTATTTTATTTTATTTTATTATTTGATTTGATTTTATTGAATTACTGCCATTTTTACAGTGAATTTCTGTTCAGCACCAGATTCACAGATTTCAAAATCTGTTCTCACTGGCATTTTTCATTTAGACTTTGGTCCTCAGCCATGTAAAGTAGGTAATTTGGCAGCATAATCTGGCCTTTTGGATGGAACACTGTATGGATCTGTGTAGGGACGTACTTGGCAGTCATGCACTTAGTCTGATGGGCTACTAATCAGCCTGCCAGGTTGTGTGCATGTATGTGAAAGAGAGAGAGAAGGAAAGAATGAGGGAATGAAAGGTCCTCTCGGGACTCATGAATGCAGCTGCGGTTAAACTATGTGAAGTATGCTACAGTATCACCTGAGGAGTTTCCGTCTCCAGTCCAAGCAGCCTCAGTGTTTCTCAAGTACAGAGTAAGAGTTTTGTCAGAGAAATCGAGGTTAATTTCCATCTTTATAGGCCCCAGAGCCGCCCCAGCCCCCCTCTGTCCTTCTGTCTGTCATCCCTCCTGGTTGTTGGAGCAGTAATTAGCCAGGCTTTTGGTTCACATGTAAAAGGGACAGGTCCCTCGAGTGACAGTGCCGGGGTGGAGGGAGGGAGAGCTTTAAGATAGTCCATTCATCAGAAACCACAGGGAGAAAGAGAGTGAATTTATCTGCCCTGATGTCTCGCATATGTGGAATCCAGCTACTGTAATATAACGTCATATTTGTGATTTATATGTTGCTTGCAAACCATTTTATTTCATCAGAACGCACTACTACTTTTAAATGGCCGTCAATGTAGAAAGATGTGATTTGCGGCCAGATAGATACAGCGTTTACCTTTGGTTCATATATGTGTATCAAAATGAACAATTCTTGTTTTCTTATATGGAATATTGCAGTATTTATTTTAAATTAAATGATGAACATCATAATTCTTTTAAATCCATGTTTCCTCGTAATCTTGAATCAGAATAACTTCTCCTCCCTCTTCTCTGATGATGAGGGTGGGGCAACCTGTCACTCACATGAGATCCACCAATGGCAAACCACAACCATCCAATCAATTCCCCATGGACAAAATCAAGCCCCGCCCTACATTTGTTCTTGTTTGCAAAGCGTTTCATTTGAATATGTGTCACAATAGGGGAGAAAAAACATGCCGGCTTTAAATAGTCATTGTAGTAGCACTGGAAAACGGTCACAACAGTATGCAGAAGAAGCCAAGTATGGAGCGTTTGATCAGTATGCTGAAGTCCAAGATGCTGTTAAATTTTTAAAACCATTTCTCTGTCACTTACACAAAGATAAGTCGACACAGGCCGTGAACAAAGAGATGGTGTTTGCACTGGCTCAGCTCCACTGGAAAGTCATTTAACAGTCATTAAAACAAGAGTTTTGTTTTTGTGTTTAGTTGTTTTGTCCATTATAATAATTTTACTGGCAGGCAGTATTATGACTCATTATATAATTTTTGTAGTTTACTGATACATTTCTTATATGTCCTTTTTACAGTAATTTCCAGTTTTTGCATTACCACTTGGAATGCTCTTACACTTTACATAAAGCCTTTATATTTAATGCATTATAAAAGTATTTTTAATGCATTAATTTTGCACCTTATAATGCATTTTATGATCTCATGAATAAGAATTATAATACATTATAATTCTTATTTATTCATTGAACACACCTTTAGAAAGTATAATGCATTAAAACACATGACAAACATATTATAATGCATTATAATGCATATTTTTATTGATGTTTTGTCATCTTCATAACATACAAAATGACGTAGACAAACAATCAGCCGTACAAAAATAAGTAAAAATCAAAACAACAGCAATTAATAAAAAAAATTGAAAATAATAATATTAATAATAAATATAGCTGCAAGCAGCAATTACGGGGCCAAGCACAAAAAACGGCACAATAAGCCAGCCAACACGGCTGGGAGCATCAGACCAACTGCAACAGTGAGCAATTAAAGACCTATTAAGATCATTTTATGCAAAAGAGCTGAAAAATGATCAAAAATGAGGATTTACTGGTTCATCACTTTCGACCAATAGGTGGCGCTGTGACCAAATTAATGTGGTGTGGTCAGAGTGAGGTGACAATGACACTTGCAAAGTTTGGTGCCAATATTTCAAAGCCTTGCAGAGATACAGACTCAACAGTGATTTTGGCATCATGCCTCTGATCTCGCTGCTGCAGTATGGAAAAAAGGTTATGTCTATCAACATGAAATCAATAAGACCATCTCATTACAATAGGCCCCATTTTTATAAAGCTATTAGCATTTTTTAAATATATCGTTATAAAATCTGACCACAAGGAGGCGCTGTCTCAAAACCTATTGTGTACCTTCAGAGCATGATGCCGATGCCACATCCTGAGTTTCATAATGGTACATCAATGAAATTTCATGTTTTGTTCAATTATAGCGCCACCAAGAGGCACAATCCCACCTAATTTTTTGTGTGTCCTCAGGGTGACCCCATACATGTGTGTATCAAATTTGGTGCAAATATCTCATTTCGTTTTGGAGTTATAGATATTTACATGTAAGATCATAAAAATGACTCCTTGACGACTTTGTTTTGATTTTTTGCCACTTCCTATCAAAATTTTGACATTTGGGCTTTAACATGTAGTTAACCAGCTTAGGTTCCGTGTTTCCTATGGTGGTTTCGTCTCGATCGGACTAACGGTTTCAAAGATATTCGCAATTGTTTTTAAGCGCTAAAACACGACACGCGACAAACCGTAAGTTGAAATCCATCATGTTTGGTATCGCTGGACTCGGCAAGGATTCAGGAGTCTAAGAATGTGACTCCTAGAAAATAAGCCAACCAGATCAAAAGTTATAAGCATATGAAAAACAAATTCTCCACTAGGTGGCGCTGGTCCGAAACTTCTCAGGCTCCTTCAGGGCATTGTCCTGATGACCCATACCGAAGTTTCAGAATAATGCGCTAATGCGTCAGAAATACAGCATTTTAGCACAAAATTCAACATGGCTGACGGTGAAAATGGCTGATATGGGAAAATTGGATAGCATTCGACTCAGCATGATGCCCCGAATCCAACGAGACCATATTTATGATTTTGAACAAACCCATCAGAAGTTATAAGCAAAAATAGCAATTTTTCGTATCTCCGGACCAGTAGGTGGCGCTGCGCCGAAACGCTGCATGTTGCCTCAGGTCATGCTTTGTGATGACATGTACCAAGTTTGGTCTGAATACGATAAAGCCGCTATGGAGATACAGCATTATGTCTATTTTCGCAAGCGCCACGTGAAATTCATTCGCGTGTTTTTCGAAAACGATTTGAGAAATCGACTTGAATTCCATAACTTTTGTCAGCATGGTCTGAAGATGATCTGGTTCAATTTTCGTGAAAATCGAGTAACGGCCTAGGAGGAGTTCGAAAAAGTAGGTTTT
Organism: Hypophthalmichthys nobilis; assembly: GCA_037950665.1. NCBI lineage: Eukaryota > Metazoa > Chordata > Actinopteri > Cypriniformes > Xenocyprididae > Hypophthalmichthys > Hypophthalmichthys nobilis. The sequence continues at coordinate 1,267,945 of CM075483.1, forward strand.
TCAGAAAATTCAAAATGGCGGAAAATTTTCATGACGGAAAATGACGTCATAGGGTGCAATCGATTCGTCATGAGCCAAGGAATCAGAGGAAAAAGAATTTTGTTTCTAACCCTACGGTTCAAAAGTTATTAACATAAACATAAGTGCAACTTTGGACAGCTGGTGGCGCTAGAGGGATTGAGTTAGAGACTCCAAATTTGCTATGGACCAGGGTCAGACTGTCCTCTAACTGTGTGCCAAATTTCACAACTTTCCCGCAAGCGGTTCTATAGGCTACCATAGACTTCCAGAGCGGAAGAAGAAGAAGAAGAAGAAGAAGAAGAAGAAGAAGAAATATAGCTGCAAGCAGCAATTACGGGGCCAAGCACAAAAGCGGCACAAGAAGCCAGCCAACACGGCTGTGAGCATCAGACCAACTGCAACAGTGAGCAATTAAAGCCCTATTGAGATCATTTTAGGCAAAAGAGCTGAAAAATCACAAATACAGTCAAAAATAAAGATTTACTGATTCATCACTTCTGACCAATAGGTGGCACTGTGATTAAATTAATGAGGTATGGTCAGAGTGAGGTGACAACGACATTCGCAAAGTTTGGTGTTAATATGTCAAAGCATTGCAGAGATTCAGCCTCTAGAGTCATTTTGGCTTTAAGACTCTAATTTGTTGCTGTGGCAAATGAATACGGGTTTCATTTATCAACACGTAAATCCAAAAACAGCACAATAAGCCAGCCAACATGGCTGTGAGCAATTAAAGACCTTTTAAGAACATTTTAGGCAAAAGAGCTGAAAAATGATCAAAAATGAGGATTTACTGGTTCATCACTTTCGACCAATAGGTGGCGCTGTGACCAAATTAATGTAGTGTGGTCAGAGTGAGGTGACAATGACACTTGCAAAGTTTGGTGTCAATATTTCAAAGCATTGCAGAGATACAGACTCAACAGTGATTTTGGCATCATGCCTCTAATTCGTTGCTGCAATATGGGTAAAAGGTTATGTCTATCAACACGAAATCCATAACATTTTACCAGCATGGTCTGAAGATGATACGATTCGATTTTGGTGAAAATTGGACCAACGGTCTAGGAGTAGTTCGAAAAAGTATGTTTTTAAAGAAAATCAAAATGACTGACAGGAAGTTTGGCTGACTGTGGCAAAATTGGCATCAATGTTCTCAGCATGACCCACGGAATCTAATAAGACCAGTCTCGTTACAATAGGCCACATTTTTATAAAGCTATTAGCATTTTTTAAATATTTCGTTATGAAATTTGACCACAAGGAGGCGCTGTCTCAAAACCTATTGTGTACCTTCATAGCATTATACCAATGGCACACCCTGAGTTTCATGATGGTACATCAATGCATTCCTATAATATAGCATTTTTTATCATAATACTGTATTGTAGTTAATGGAAATTTCATGTTTTGTTCAATTATAGCGCCATCAAGAGGCACAATCCCACCTATCTTTTTGTGTGTCCTCAGGGTGACCCCATACATGCGTGTATCAAATTTGGTGCAAATATCTCATTTCGTTTTGGAGTTATAGACTTTTACATGTAAGAGATCATAAAAAATGACCCCTGGACGACTTTGTTTTGATTTTTTTGCCACTTCCTATCAAAATTTTGACATTTGGTCTATGACTTTTAGTTAACCAGCTTAGGTTCCGTGTTCCTATGGTGGTTTCGCCTCGATCGGACTAACGGTTTCAGAGATATTCGCAATTGTTTTTAAGCGCTAAAAACACGACGCCGCACAAACCGTAAGTTGAAATCTATCATATTTGTATCGTTGGACTCGGCAAGGATTCAGGAGTCTAAGAATGTGACTCCCATGAAAATAAGCCAACCAGATCAAAAAAGTTATAAGCATATGAAAAAGTTTTTCCACTAGGTGGCGCTGGTCCGAAACTTCTCAGGCTCCTTCAGGGCATTGTCCTGATGACCGCATTGTTCGTAACGAGCACGCCTAATGCGTTCAGAAATACAGCATTTTAGCACAAAAATTCAAAATGGCCGACAGCCAAAATGGCAGATATGGAAAACTGGATATCATTCGACCCAGCATGATGCCCCGAATCCAACGAGACCAAATTTATGATTTTTGGACAAACCCATCAGAAGTTATAAGCAAAATATCCATTTTTCATATCTCCGGACCAGTAGGTGGCGCTGCGCCCAACGCTGCATGTTGCCTCAGGTCATGCTTGTGATGACATGTACCAAGTTTGGTCTGAATACGATAAAGCGTTGAGATACAGCATTATTTCTATTTTCGCAAGGCTCGAAAATTCATTCGCTTCTTTTTCAAAACGTTTGAGCAATCAACTTGAATTCCATAACTTTTTGTCGGCATGGTCTGAAGATGATCTGGTTCAATTTTTCGTGAAAATCGAGTAACGGCTCAGGAGGAGTTCGAAAAGTAGGTTTTTCAGAAAATTCAAAATGGCGGAAAAATTTTCATGACGGAAAATGACGTCATAGGGTGCGATCGATTCGTCTTGACCCAAGGAATCAGAGGAAAAAAGAATTTTGTTTCTAACCCTTACGGTTCAAAAGTTATTAACATAAACATAAGTGCAACTTTGGACAGCTGGTGGCGCTAGAGGGATTGAGTTAGAGACTCCAAATTTGCTATGGACAAAGGTTAGACTGTCCTCTAACTGTGTGCCAAATTTCACAACTTTCCCGCAAGCGGTTCTATGGGCTGCCATAGACTTCCAGAGCGGAAGAAGAAGAAGAAGAATAAAAAAAAAAAGAACGCCAACGGATACAATAGGTGCCTTCGCACCTTCGGTGCTTGGCCCCTAATAATAAAAAAAAAAAGAAATCCAACGGATACAATAGGTGCCTAAGCACCTTCGGTGCTTGGCCCCTAAATATAGCTGCAAGCAGCAATTGACCCTTCGCCTGGAGTTTGATTGACAGGCAATCTAACCAATCATAACGCAGAATCTGCCATTTTGTCCGATAAAGCAGTCAGGGGAGTTAGTAGATTAACGTCGGTGGACTTGAACTTGAAAAGTGGTGTGTGTGAAACAACATTCCTTCTGATGTTCATTCATGTTTACAAAATGGTATTTATTGTTTAAATTTCTTTAAAAATGCAATCTGTCACGACACATTAAACAGCCACAAAATGGTATTTATTGTTTAAATTTCTTTAAAAATGTGATCTGTCACGACACAGTAAACAGCCACAAAATGGTATTTATTGTTTAAATTTCTTTAAAAATGACAAAATTTGACATTTGAGACTTTGTCTCATATCAAAATAATCTGCTCTGTCTTGTTTGTCGACGCATTGTCAGTGTTCTCTTTTTCACTGCATGAGAACATGATGTGTGGCGTGAGAACAGCATGGCTGGTCTTTGTGAACGGTCAATTAAGGGGCCAAGCACAACAGAAGCAAACAAGGAAGCTAGCAGCAGACAAACAATGTCATAATGGACTATGATAGCAACTGAGACAAAGACACTTTATGTCAATTTTGAAGTCAATCAGACACACAATACTGTATTTAGAGCCAATTTCATGTTTTGTTCAACATAAGTGTGTCAAATTTGGTGAAGATATCTCATTTTGTTTAGGAGTTATAGACATTTATGTGTATGAACACATAAAAAATTACACACACCTGACGTTGATTGCATTTTTTTTTTTTTTTTTTTGCCACTTACTATAAAAATTTTGACATTTAGTCAATGACCTATATTTCTAATTTTTCTAAGGTGGTTTCGTCTCGATCGGACTAATGGTTTTGAAGATATTCGTGAATGTTGTTTAAATGCTAAATCACAACGTTGCACTAACCATGAGGCGAAACCTAGCATGTTTGGTATCGTTGGATAAGTCAACCGCATCCAAAGTTATAAGCATGTAAATAATTCTTTCACCACTAGGTGACGCTGGTCCTTCAGCGCATCGTGCCAATGACCCATTCCAGGTTTCGTAATAATACGTTCGTATGTTCGTAAAGTACCAAAGTCGTAAAATATCTCGCCCAAAATGGCCGAGATGGGAAAATTGGATGTCATTTGACGCCTGACGCCCTGAATCTAACGAGACTACTTTTATGATTTGGACAAAGCATTTTTCATATTTCTCCGGACCAGTAGGTGGCGCAGTGCCGAATTGCAGCAGGTCATGCTTGTGATGACATACCAAGTTTGGTCCGAATACGATAAAGCGTTGAGATGATACAGCCATACATCTATTTTCACAAGCGCTACGTAAAATTCGTTTGCATGTTTTACAAAAACGGTTTGACAAATCAACATTTTGTCGGCATAGTCTGAAGACGATCTGGTTAAATTTTTGTGAAAATCGGAGCAACGGCCTAGGAGGAGTTTGAAAAAGTCGGTTTTTCGGAAAATTCTAAATGGCTGGAAAAATTTCCATGATGGAAAATTACATCATAGGGTGCAATTGAATCGTTTTGAGCCAATGAATCAGAGGAAAAACTTGTTTCTAGCCCTTACGGTTCAAAAGTTATTAGCATAAATATAACTGCAGGTTTGGACAGCTGGTGGCGCTAGAGGGATTGAGTTAGAGACTCCAAATTTGATATGGTGACAGTTCAGACTGTCCTCTATCTGTCTGCCAAATTTCATAACTTTCCTGCAAGTGGTTCTATGGGCTGCCATAGACTTTCCTTGACATTTAGACCAGTAAAACAGCAAATTAATAATGAATACCTTTATAATGCATTATACATGAAGGCTTTAAGAAAAAGTGTTACCATTAAGATAATCTAAATTGTTTCGTTTGGCTATCTTTCAGAGTTATTTTTGGGAAAAGTCTCATAAAGCTCAAAAAATGTTGGTATTTCTGTTTTGAATCATCTGTGAAAGCATTAGTGACATTTGCACAATAGATGTTTTGTGTATATAGTACACAATATTTTATGCTTTTGTGTTTTGTATATCAGACCACATTCTTTTGCATCCTTATCTTGCTGAGACAGCTGTTACCCGGCGACCCGTTCTCCCTGATAAGCAACGTCTAAAATGTTTTTTATAGGACAGTCACTTGTTTAGAATGGCACCTCTCCCACTTCTTCTCATGCACTCACATTTGTAACTCTTCTCCCATCTGTATGCATGTTCTCGTCTTATTTTCTTTCTTTCCTGTTTTCACACTCTCCTATCCTCTCCTTGACTCATCTTCTCACTCGTGGCAGTGATTCAGAGAGAAGACATGCTGAGTTTCTGTTCCTCATTGAGGCGTTTCAGCCAAATGCTGCCAAATGAAGGGGTAGTTTGGCACTCTACCAGCGTACCAAAATACCTTACCCCGATCACCTCAACCTACACGCCTCACACATACTCCAATTTTCTGCTTCTAATGTTCCGTGACTAAAGAGGCCCCATCTGTGCTCATAGCGCCTCGATATTCTATTTAGAAATATAGACGGCATCAAACTGTGATACAGTTCGAGCTGATCAGAAATGAAAAGGTTTGTTCGACTGTGCCTATATTACTTTGTTGTGGGCTGTACTGTGAAATGATTCTTTCTCTTTAAAGGAAATGCCTTGTACATCTACATTATATTTTTACTGCAAAATAATCTTATTCTTATATCTAAAAATCCTCAAAATAATATTGCATAAGATAATAAATGAGCGATGACCCTCGGGCCAGTGCAAATGTGAAGTTCTGCGTTTTAACATGTATTTTTGTTGTTTTATTTTTGTTTTTAAAGAAACATTTATGATTATTATCAATGTTGAAAACAGTACTTTTTCAGGATTCTTTGATGAATGGAAAGTTCAAAAGAACAGCATTTATCTGAAATACAAAGCTTTTGTAACATTATACACTACCGTGCAAAAGTTTGGGGTCAGTAAGAATTTTTATTTTTATTTTTTTGAAAAGAAATTAAAGAAATTAATACTTTTATTCAGCAAGGATGCATTAAATCGATCAAAAGTGACAGTAAAGACATTTATAATGTTACAAAAGATTATATTTCAAGTTCTTTTGAACTTTCTATTTATCAAAGAACCCTGAAAAAGAAATATTGTACACAATAAATGTTTCTTGAGCAGCAGATCATCATATTAGAATGATTTCTGAAGGATCATGTGACACTGAAGACTGGAGTAATGATGCTGAAAATTCAGCTTTGATCACAGGAATAAATTACTTTATAAAATATATTCAAACAGAAAACAGTTATTTTAAATTGTAATAATATTTCACAATATTACTGTTTTTACTGTATTTTTAATTAAATAAATGCAGCCTTGGTGAGCAGACGAAACTTCTTTTAAAAACATTAAAAATCTTACTGTGTCCAAACTTTTGACTGGTAGTGTGTATATATATAATATATATATATTCAAAATTAAGTTAACTAAAATTAAGCTGTCTAATATATTAATAATCATTTAAAAGTCAATTTATATATATATATATATATATATATATATATATATATATAAAATACTTTATTATTTACCAATATACTGCATCTATAAATATATATTTAATATAAATGTATATTTAATTTATAAGCTTAATTTTAAATTATTTATTTATTTATTTATTATTTATTTATTTATTATTGGCCTTTTCCATTATTGTAATTTACTGACTTTTTACATGCTGTAGACAGATAGAGGTACATAATTTTTCCCATTTGTTCCTCTGTCCTTTTAATTTGCCATTTTTGCATTACCACATCAAATGTTGTCCAGTGGGTAAGGGTCAGTGAAATTGTTTGTTTGGCCAGCTTTTAGTGGGCTTTTCCCCAGTTATGCATAGCTTTCCCCTTCACCGGAGACACGCTGCGCTTTAAAGACATGACCATTACAGCAGCGAGTGACAGGAGCCGAGCATCCACGCTCATAATGCAGCATAATCACTGAAAATTGTGCTATGCTCCATCTGAATACCGTCCTTCTCGCAGATAATGATACTGCATTTGCTCTCTTTCACGAAAAACAACCGAATTAACAATTGTCATCGCAGTGTAAATGCATTAGTAGCCTTTCTGCTTCAGTACCTAAAGGCATAGTGTGAGAGAACAATGGCTTTAACTTTATTGTGCACAAATGGCAGGCATTGACAGGCACTATTATGAGTTTTATCAGCACAGATATGAAGAGAGTATTTGTGAGGCGATGATTAAAAATGGCAGTGAACTTCATCTGACCTTGATCGTATTTCTTGCTGGAGGAAAAAATTCCGGTCTATTTCATTTCACTAATTACAATATATTCTTGTTAGGTTCTTGTAATGTAGGTTATTACAATACTCGATCCGTTTTTACACAAGGGCCTGGATAATAAAGGACATTTACAGTTATGATTTAAATGAGTTATGCCATTTTATTATTCATAAATGTGCAATATGTAATGCTTTTTTCCTTGTAAAGCCCAGTCTGAGTTCATGTTCGTGTGTGTGTGTGTGTGTGTGTGTGTGTGTGCAGGTCGAGCTCTGATGAGGCTCACTGACAGGAAGTTGGAGCGAATGGGCATCATGCAGGAGAGTCAGAGACAGTTCATCCTACAGCAGGTTCTCCAGCTCCGCGTCAGAGAAGAAGTCCGAACCCTGCAGCTGCTCACGCAAGGTACAAACATCTACAGCTACGCTTGGGAACATCTCCATAGACTTCTGATGCATTTAAATTAAATTCATTAGATGCACTTGCCTTTATAGGTTTTAATTAAGGGATTACTCTATCCTTTTATGAACTTTTTTTACTGTAATTGCCTAAAATATGTAGTTAAGCTATGCAGTAATTTTGTAATTGTCTGTCCTGTCTTCTGAGGTCTTGTTTTCACTTGGTTTAGTAAAAAAAAATAATAATAATTTGAATGCAAAGAAGTAGAATTCATTGAAATTCAAAGAAATACATGAGCAAAATCTGTCAAGAGACTTTTTAAGCAGGATGGATAGAACAATAGATGGATGATGGATGGATAAAGAACGCTAGATGGATAAAGAACGATACAACGATGGATGGATGGATGGATGGATAAAGAATGATAGAACAATTCAAAGAAATACATAAGCAAAATCTGTCAAGAGACTTTTTTAAGCAGGATGGATGGATGGATTGAACAATAGATGGATAAAGAATGATAGAAGGATGGAACGATGGATGGATGATAGGTGGATGGATAAGGGACGATGGATGGATGGATGGATGGATGGATAGAACAATAGATGGATAAAGAACAATAGATGGATGGATGGATAATAAACAATGGATGGATGAATGGATGGATGAAGAATGATAGAACGATGGATGGATGGATGAATGGATAAGGGACGATGGATGATGGATAGATAAAGAATGATAGAATGATGGATGGATGGATGGATGGATGGATGGATATAGAATGATAGAACAATGGATGGATAGACGAATGGATGGATGGATGGATAAAGAACGATGGATGGGTGGATGGATGGATAAAGAATGATAGAATGATGGATGGATAGATAAGGGACGATGGATGGATAGATAGATGGATGGATGGATGGATGGATAATACATGATAGAGGGATGGATAAGGAAGGATGGATGATGGATGGATGGATGATGGATGGATAAAGAATGATAGAACGATGGATGGATGGGTGGAAGGATATAGAATGATAGAACGATGGATGGATAGATAAAGATGGATGGATAGATGGATGAATGGATAAAAGAATGATAGAACGATGGATGGATAGATAAAGAATGATAGATAAATAAAGAATGATAGAACGATGGATGGATGGATGGATGGATGGATAAACTACATGGATAAAGAATGATAGACAGATAGATAGAGAATGATAGAACGATGGATAGATAAATGGAAAAAAATATGGTATATGAACAATATTGTTGTCAGATGTTATTGCTAATTTGAATGTAATCATAACATTCAAGTATAAAGGAGCTGTAAAACAGCTGTGTGACTCGCACATCTGTGTGTGAACAAACCTCACTGGAGTTCAACAGGATTCAGAAGTCTTGATCTGTGTTTACTGGATCAGCATTCCTTGAAAGAGAGAGTTAGCGATTGAAAAGGAGAGAAAGAGAGGTATTATTTGGTAAAGGCCCCAGCTGTCACTGCTGCTTTTTGTCTTCTTTCTGATATACAGACTAAATTAAACAATGACGTGCATGAGAACAAACAGCACACAGATGTTGTCGAAATCATCCAGAGTTTGCAACGGTCCAGAGAAGGACAATATTTTTAGGGAACAAACAAGAAGCTGCTGTCTGATAAAGGAAAGCCAGGATAATACCTAATGTCTAACCAAATGTTATGTGAATAGATTCCAGCGACAAGCAATTTGTCTCTCTACACTAGACTACGAGACGTGACAAAATCAGTATAAAATCACAGCCAAATTAATCCAAAATCTCAGCCAATCAGAAGAGTGTGCGGGCGGAGTCTCTCTGCAAACGTTTAGCACTCGCAACCAGATCAATCCAAAATCTCAGCCAATCAGAAGAGCGTGTAGGCGGAGTCTCTCTGCAAATGTTTATCACTCGCAAACCAAATTAATCCAAAATCAAAGCCAATCGGAAGAGCGTGTGGGCGGAGTCTCTTTGCAAATGTTTAGCACTCGCAACCAAATCAATCAAAAATCACAGCCAATCAGAAGAGTGTGTGGGCGGAGTCTCTCTGCAAACGTTTAGCACTCGCAACCAGATCAATCCAAAATCTCAGCCAATCAGAAGAGCGTGTGGGCGGAGTCTCTTTGCAAATGTTTATCACTCGCAAACCAAATTAATCCAAAATCAAAGCCAATCGGAAGAGCGTGTGGGCGGAGTCTCTTTGCAAATGTTTAGCACTCGCGAACCAAATTAATCCAAAATCACAGCTAATCAGAAGAGTGTGTGGGCGGAGTCTCTCTGCAAATGTTTAGCACTCACAACCAAATCAATCCAAAATCTCAGCCAATCAGAAGAGCCTGTGGGCGGAGTCTCTCTGAAAGCTCACTGCACTCACATAAAAGATGCCTTTTATCACATCGTCGTGTCTGGTTTAGGACACAGTGTTGGTTCTGTTGCCAGAAAGAAGAAGAAAATACAAAGCTTTGTTCTAGCTGCTGAGCATCTGTTACATGTTGTCTGTTACCCTGACAATAACAGAATGTATTTCATTGATCACATTGTCTCTTCAAAAGAAGCTGTCCTCACGAGTGCACCTGGTAACTCTTGTAGGCCACTTGGATTCACACAGTCTGACATTAGCTGCTATCTGCAGCGACTCGCAGCTTTTATTGTGCTCTGGCAGTCGGGTATCATGTAGACAGACAATAATTAACCTTTAGGGCTCATTGGACCATGCAGGGAAAATAATTAGATTCTGGCTCCCGTGAATGCCATCACGGACCACGAGGCCTGATCAGTTACAGTGAACCGGACAGTGTTTGCTACATGGGATTAGGACACGTTGCATACCCACTTAGATGTGTTTATTTTAAAGTAAGCACTAAGTGTTTTAGGTGGGATGTGTATGATGTTTTTCTGTCTGTTGGACATCTGCAGTATCTGAGGGTTTTCACTGAGATCAGACTTGTTATTTTGCCAACTGTGACAGTACCAGAACCCGAATCAGAATGAAATCATCAATACAAAATTAAACCCACCCATAGATACCAAAACAAGCACAAACAGATGGCTCACAAAACAGTTGTACAATTGTTTATGGGCCTTGAGAACTAATGAGAACTGCTGAGCTCTAATCATTCTGTCATAATTACTTCTCATTAGTGTTAAATATGTATCCAAGATCTACATCAGATATTCCACTTCAGGGGAGACAAAAGCCATCTACACTGTTCTGATAAAAATAGATGTTACTGAATCGGGCAGCCCAGAAACGAAAGTGTGTCTTAGCCAAGTATTACTGTATCTGTTCTTCCTTTCTTCTCTGTTTTGTGATTCGAGTGTCTTGGTGAATTTCCCAAAACATTAGCCTCATTTTAATTCATGAAGAGGTCTGATTCGTAGAGATTATTGCACAGATTATGAATTATTGCATACACGTGTCTTGACGGGTCAAATCTCAGAGGTTGTTATACAGGTTTTAAATTGGCTGCCGTCTAGAAAGTTGGACAGCGAGTTTAATAGCAGTCCAGCAAAGCTCATTTATCAGAGCGAAAGTGGCCAGGAATAAAAACGCGCTTTGGGATCTATGAGGATTAAGTTAATATTTGTAATGATGATAGCAGCTTATTAATGCCACACCGTGACGCTTTAATATGTTAGAAGAAAAAATTTAATTTGTAACTGTGGTAAACGTGTTTATTGATCATTTCATGTTATTGTTTTGCTTTCTATATATATTTTATATAGAATTCTATTGATTAGAAAACAGCATCTGGTACTTTTACAGCAGTTTTATTTAAGTATCATTGAGATACTATTATAGTTTTTATTTATATTTTGAATCAGTTTTATTTTTATATTTTCCATTTTTTTTTCTATTTTAAAGTTGTTTTTTAGTAATTTTCATATTTAATCATGTTTTAATATATATTTTTTATTCATTTTTATTTAAGTTTTACTTATTTTAGTACATCAAGTTAAACGTTGTTAAATGTTGTCTTGAAACTAGTTGCTGTAAAATAAGTTTAACATTTTTATATTTTACTTTATTTCTGTTAACGTTAATTTCAATTTCAATTTCAAAATGGTTTTAGTTTCAGATTTTAGTTTACATTTCTGTCATGTCTTAGTCATTTAAAATAAATAATATAAATGTTTTTAATTATTATTTATTTATTTTTATTATTATTATATTTATTCTATTAATAATTTATATTAATTTATATTTATATTAATTTATTTATTATTATAAATATTATTTATCATCATTCTCATGTAATCATATACACACACACAGTATATATTGCTAATGTCAATTTTATTAAATAGTAAATTATGATAAATAGTTTTAGATATATGTTGTACATTTATATATTGTAATTTATTTTATAGGCCTGTATAATTTATATGAGCATAATACTGGTCTATCAATAAGAATCTGCTGCATTTTATTTATGGCAAAAGCAATGATTGCAATAAATAAAACCGTAATACAAACAAAATATCTTGGCATTAGTGCTGTGAGGTGTCTGTATCAGTAATGTTTAATTAGAGTATTTTGCTCGGTGCTGGGATGCGCATCGTGGCAGTGGTGATGGGATCTCTATTATGAAGGGGTGTGTGTGTGTGTGTGTGTGTGTGTGTGTGAGCGCTCTAGGGAGGGAAGCGTATTCAGTAGTCCCTCTCTTGGGGTCTTAGTGGGAAAAGGTGCAGATTGGTATCATTATTTTACACCGCTTCGAGGAACCCTTCCTCTCCTCCAGAAGGTCAGATTAATTTCATTTTTTAATTTCCTTCCCCGGCGATCCCAGAAGAGACACTTCCTCAGCCCTGTTTGGGAAGATGTGATTAAGTCTTGCTGAAGAAAATATACTCTCCTATTATTCCTCCATAAGTTCCTGTCATTCAGTCACATGTTGTTTAATAGAGTCCTCAGTCGGGAATCATATTCAATCAAATATAAATCAGAATGAGTTTGCAGCACATTAGCAGCTCATTTTGAATGGAACACAAAGGGTTTGGCATCATTAGAAAATGGACTATAATTATATATGCCTAAAAATGCTTTGTTTTTTGAGTCTTCTGAAGCCATACATGTGTAGAATAGCTTGGTGTGAGAAATGGAAGAAAAATTAAGTCGTTCACTTGTGCAGTAATATTAATATTCAAACTTTCTATTTTCCTTAAAGGGGTAAAAATGAATATTTTGTGTTCTACAGAATAAAGAAAGTCATGCAGAATGACATAAGGGTGAAAATAATGAAGATGCAATGTTTTGTTTTTGGGTGAACTGTCCCTTTAAGAAATATTTGTTGGTTGCATGAGAGAAGTTGCATGCATTAAAAGACATAAGAGGAGGGAGGGAAATACAGAAATATATAAAACAGACAATAAATACGGCTAGTGCTAGTGAGTGTGATATACAGGTGGTTTGTAGTTTGTACAATCCGTTTGATGGCATCTGCAAGGCGGCATTCTGATAAATTAATTCAATTGACCATATGCACGGTTTCTTTCTGGTTTTCGTTAAGCCAGCTTGGGCATTTCTGATTAACTGTTTGCTGCCATTCTGTACTCGCTGTACATCGACACAAAACGCGGTGTCTGTAATTAGACACATTTTTCCAGCACTACAAATGATATTTTTAATGTGATGACCAAAAACATTATTTGTTCGCCCTTCAAAGATTGTACCTATTTGTAAAACCAAATGTTTCAAGATCCAACTTTTAATAGAAAACACATTAATTACCATTATAACCATCAGATGGCGACAGAGGACCATTTATTGGTTCATATTAGCCATTTACTGTAATAGTTTTTCACTCAGTTTATCATTATATATTTATTTACTCATTTATCATTAACATTATAAAATCACTAGGTTCAAAAATACATTTTGTCAAGGTGAAGTATGAAGTACTCTCAAAATCTCATGAAAAACAATAACTTTTCTTGCGAATGAATTACACAGAATTACTCCCTTTATAATCACAGAACCTGTCCTGACTATATTCTGATTATAAACTAAGTATTACACTATTGATGCTGTTAAAGCTACCTCAAGACATTAAAGATACAGACACACCAACAAGTGACATTTCACCAGAAGTTTTCCAGCTGGCTTATATTATTGCGGAAGCTCTTAAGAACTAAAATAACTTCAGAACATGTAGAACTGCAAATACTGTAGCACTGAATTACAGGGACATAAAGATTACAATAACGTAAATGTAAATAGTGGCGTCTATAATGTACAGCTTTCTTTAAAAATCAATTTGAGAGTAATTTTCCTTTCGCCCTCAGGGAAGATCAATACTAACCATTTTTCAACTAAACAAAAGTATTCACAAAGCAATGCATCGTGACAAATGTTCATCTATTGATGAGTGGAAGGCGTCCAACCCACAAAAGGGCCGTTTTGTTTGTTAAACAGGCATGAAGAGTCACTTCAGGGTGTTATTGGATTCTGTAAGCTGCCCAAAAAGACACCAAGCAGATCTTTTGCTTAGATTTTGTTCCTTTGATTGACCATCGCTGCTCATTAACAAGCAAAACCATCTTCATTGAAGCTGAACATCATAATTTTTTCACCACCTTCCACCCACTACCGATTAAAATACCCTTGACATGAGAATCGAGAGCTCCCTACTTACATTTCCACTTTAGTTTCCATGTTCTGTGTCAGAACTATATAAGGCTAATCTTAGCTGTGCCATTTTGCTTTGCTCTTCTCCGCATCTTCCAGTGCCGCACATTGTGGGCTGTGAATGCCAAGGTCACAGAGAGGTCATGATATCCCTCAGAAAAAACAGGAAACTGCAATGTGTTTGTGTGTATATGTGTATGTTTGTGCTTGAAGGACAGTGGACTGAGAACCGCCGATGCATGCGTTACATTCTATTAGTGAAAGCAAGGCTGAGACTCCTAGATATATGGAAAAAATGTGCACACATACATATAGATGACATATGTAGACAGTTTTGTCCCTGAGCAGTGCTGGAAGTGGGAAAAAAATGGTGCTGATACTTTTTAATGTTATATGTATGAATATACTGTATTTTTTTGAGAGAGAGGAAGCTTCTGATGAAAAAAATTAATCTTAAAAAATGTATAATGGTTTCCCCAAAAATATTAAACTGTTTTCAACATTGATAATAATCAGAAATGTTTGAAATTAGCATAGAATATGCCACCGCTACATTTACATTATGCCTCCACTATCGTTTTGCTTTTTATAGAAATAAACACCCATTTAATTCAGTTGGGTAACTGTCGCTTCAATCCCATCCAGCTCATCTAACATGAGCAGTCATACATAGTGCAGAAAGAATCAGGAGTTCACTGATCATGTGATGAGATGACTGACGAGACCATGGCGGAGGATTCATTGCACAACAGAGCCTAAAAGCGCCTGACATATGTCTTATCTTGTAGAATGCGCGCTCAACACCACCGCTCCCTATTCACAGAGTACACGTGAATACGAAAATAGAAAGCAAAAGTAAACCGCGAGTGCGCGTTTGACTGCAATTTCAATACCCAGCATTTTGAAAGCGACTCCCTGATGCATGCAAATATCTCCCAATATGAAAGCTATCTTAGCCTAGGCTGTGTAGTTGTAACCATCTCTCAGCTCTGTATCATTTGGGAAAAAAATAGGTCTTTATTTGCACTTTGAATATTGAGAGAGTACTTTGATTATGGTTGCACTTATTGTTTGCACTTATGACTAAGAGAAAACTATTATTCATTTTTATTTATACTGTTTCATTTCTATGATCAATCTGTGGAAAGGAGTTCAGTTCAGTTAGGAGGTCAAAAGTTGTAGAAGCTCATAAATTCTAAGGTCTGAAGAGACTCGTATAAAATCATACAGGAGCCTGTCAGTTGAGTTTGTGGCAAAACCTTTTACAGTGCTCGAGTATTGTTGTCTTTCACTGCATATGATAATTCATACTCAGAAAGTAGAACTGAATTGGCAAGATGATTAATTAAAACATTTTTTAAAATGCACCTGCACAGATAGACTCACTGCAGTCATGTATTTCATCATTGAGATTTCTAAAAACTCTCGTCTCCTGAACTCAATCTTGTGTCTCATCTCATGAGAGAACTTGTTACACTGTGTATGATTATATATCTTTATATTGATATATGATTATATATCAACAGGGACAGAATTTATCAAAGATGACCGTATGCAAGAATTATTCCTAGTTCCGTGAAAAGCATAGCACAGCATTGCCAGTACAACCCACTGAATAATATTCTGAAAAAAATACTGAAAAACTGATACATGATCCACCAAGCTGTAACAATGGTCCACTCCATACAGATAAATCTGTGCAAATAGGAACATTTCCCCTGGAGGTTCGTCAGGTGCAGCCATCCGGTCAATAAAGAGGCACAGCGTAGAATTGGCTGGATTAGAAATCAGAAATGAACTGGCTGGAGGTTTGAGTTTCACAGTGTGGAGCCTCGTACATCAGTTTCCAGAGAGCAGCAGTGCCATTAAAAACGCATCGGCCCGGTTCCGCTCTGTCTGCACCCCCCCCAGCTGCAGCGCAAAACCACCGAGCTCTCCGGCCGCCCGACGCCAAGATGCTCTCACAGATACACTCACTCTCGCACTCATAAACATGCGCTGCATATACACACTGGCCGCTGCCATGCAGTCAGTTTCCCAGCAATAGGCCGTGGACCTCGCCAGAAGGATCAATACTGTGGGCATTAAAACCGAGGAAGCCAGTCCGAGCTCTTCCCTGCTCTACAGAGGCCTGTTAATGAGATGATATTATATTTATATACACTATATTGCCAAAAGTATTGGGACACCCCTCCAAATCATTGAATTCAGGTGTTCCAATCACTTCCATGGCCACAGGTGTATAAAATCAAGCACTTAGGCATGCAGGCTGCTTCTACAAACATTTGTGAAAGAATGGGTCGCTCTCAGGAGCTCAGTGAATTCAAGCGTCAAATGTAGTGGTGTAAAGCACGCCGCCACTGGATTCTAGAGCAGTGGAGATGTGTTATCTGGAGTGACAAATCACGCTTCTCTGTCTGGCAATCCGGTGGACGAGTCTTGGTTTGGTGATTGCCAGGAGAACGGTACTTGCCTGACTGCATTGTGCCAAGTGTAAAGTTTGGTGGAGGGGGGGTTATGGTGTGGGGTTGTTTTTCAGGGGTTGGGCTTGACCCTTAGTTCCAGTGAAAGGAACTCTTAATGCTTCAGCATACCAAGACATTTTGGACTATTTCATGCTCCCAGTTTTGTGGGAACAGTTTGGGGATGGCCCCTTCCTGTTCCAACATGACTGCGCACCAGTGCACAAAGCAAGGTCCATAAAGACATGGATGAGCGAGTTTGGTGTGGAGGAACTTGACTGGCCTGCACAGAGTCCTGACCTCAACCCGATAGAACACCTTTGGGATGAATTAGAGCGGAGACTGCGAGCCAGGCCTTCTCGTCTAACATTAGTGCCTGACCTCACAAATGCGCTTCTAGAAGAATGGTCAAAAATTCCCATAAACACACTCCTAAACCTTGTGGAAAGCCTTCCCAGAAGAGTTGAAGCTGTAATAGCTGCAAAGGGTCGGTCAACTCCATATTAAACCCCATGGATTAAGAATGGGATGTCATTAAAGTTCATGTGCACGTAAAGGCAGACATCCCAAAACTTTTGGCAATATAGTGTATCTTATATACCTTTGGTGTCACTGTGTTCATGATTGTAGCACGTTGCAAAACATGTTGCATGTGAGTTTTGTTATGCTATGTCGCTTGCTTGCAGTGTTGACAGGGTGTAAAACTTTTTTTTTTAAAAACGTTTAATTGGTAAATGCATTAATTCACAGAAGGCTTCTTAATTAATTAAACAGGACCTATTATGCTTGTTTCCATGTTCATCTTTCTTTAGTGTGTAATGTTGCTGTTTGAGCATGAAAAAGCTCTGCAAAGTCCCTCCGGCTAGAGTTATTCTCTAT
Organism: Hypophthalmichthys nobilis; assembly: GCA_037950665.1. Taxonomy (NCBI): domain Eukaryota; kingdom Metazoa; phylum Chordata; class Actinopteri; order Cypriniformes; family Xenocyprididae; genus Hypophthalmichthys; species Hypophthalmichthys nobilis. Next base: position 1,285,513 of record CM075483.1, read on the forward strand.
ATCAGTGCAGGAACGAACACGTCACAATATTCCTCATTTAAAAAATTCATGCACAGAATAAAGGGGCGTGGCCTGGTTGAGTTAGTTAGTAGTTAGTAGAAACTGGCGGTTATGGTAAGGGGCGGGACATTTCCCAAACACCAATCACAACACACTGCTCCAGCTGACCAATCAGAGCACATTGTGCTTTTCAGAAGGAGGGGCTTCATAGAGACAGGAACTAAACAGAGCGTTACTGACAGACTGGGAAGAGAGGAGCTGAACAATGGAGAATATGAGGAAAATAATCAACATTCAAGCAGGAAAACCTGTTCTAGTAAAGCCTAAAAACAACATCAAGACTTTGTAAAAGGACATAATATAACATTTATTTATTAATCGTGAAGTGAGTGCTAATGGTGCTCTTGTGGCATGTTTAAACTGTATTCAGTCGAGCAGCAAAAATTAGCAATTTCGTCCAAACGTTGAAAGCTTGACGGCGGAAATCATTTAAACAGTTTTAAATAAACTGGCTAATTCCTTATACAATCTAATTAGTATGAGAGAACACCGCTCCTGACTTTATAGATGAATTATAGTGAATTTGTTTTCTTGAATAATCAATATATTCACTTGAAGTAGAAAGTGAACATACTGGAAGCATGTAATAATTTTCTGAAGGCAGATTTACACGTTTAAATTCACTTTGACTGCAGCTTTTTCGATGAATGAGGTGGTAAAAATGTCTCACATGGCTGGAATTGTAGGTTACTGCACATTTCTTAAAAAAATGACTATTACCTGTTGATTTTATTCACTGGCTCCGGCCTCAGCAATTTCTAAAAGTGGCCCTTGATCTCTGTAATTTGAGCCTTCCTGCAGCAGAATATTACCCTGAATGAAAAGGTAAAGTGGTGGAACTGTGATGGTATGTCAGAAGGTAATATCTTTTGATATATACTTTGGTACTGCATGATTACCGTATTCATTTACCATAGCATTTACATGATACTCAAAGGTACTTTAAAAAATACTATGAAGCATGCCCTAAAACCATGGTAAAATCATTGGTACCTTCTTGTTAGTTCAGGTGTTTGGAGTGCTATATTGTAAAACAGAGTGAAGGAATGGTGAAGAAAAAATGACTTTATTGTGGGGTGTGAAGGGAAGTGTGTTTTCCTGAGGTGTTTTGGTGGCTCTGTTTATACCTAAAAAAAAAAAATTTTTAAGTCAGCTCAATATTGCTTCTATATATAGAAGTGTTATAGCTACTTTTTCAGACTTGGGTTCAGGTTATTTTAGTTGAGGTCATATTTTAAAAACTACAAAAAATGATTTTCTTCCTCAGTATTTTTTGTTGTGTTTTCCAATATATATATTGGAAATCAAGATTCATTTACTGGAGAAGCAAGATGACTTCAAAAATTAAGATATTGTTTTCTGAAAAGAAAAAAGAAAAATCATGAAAATTAAGTGAGTTTGTGCTTAAAACAAAAACAATTATCTCTCAGTGGGATCAGAAAATAATCTTGTTTTCTCTTTGAATCAAGCTTATTTTTCTAACCCAAATTTGTCCTATTTTTTTTTTTTTAATGAAATATAATGAATTTTTAATGAAAAGCAAGACAAAAATATTAAGCAAGAACTTTAGTAAATTAGGGGCCAAGCACCGAAGGTGCGTAGTATTCATTGGCGTTCTTATTCTTCTTCTTCCGTTTCTGCTCTTGATTCTATGGCAGCCCATAGAGGAAAGTTATGAAATTTGGCACACAGATAAAGGACAGTATATTCTGTCTCCACAGCAAATTTGGAGTCTCTAATTCAATCCCTCTAGCGCCACCAACTGTCCAAATTTGCACTCACGTTTATGCTAGGCTAATAACTTTTGAACTGAAAGGGCTAGAAACAAAATTCTTTTTGCTCTGATTTTGTGGCTCAAAGCGTCGTTTTCCGTCATGAAAATTTTTTCCCCATTTTAAATTTTCCAAAAAACATACTTTTTCGAACTCCTCCTAGGCGGGTTGCTCCGATTTTCATGAAAATTGAACCAGATCATCTTCAGACCATGCCGAAAAAAAGTTATGGAATTCAAGTCTATTTGTTAAACCATTTTCAAAAAATATCGTTAGATTAAGGGCTTCATGCCATGATATTTTATGAACACATTAGCGTATCATTACGGAACTCGGTATGGGTGTTCGGCACCATGCCCTAACAGTACTCTAAAAGTTTTGGGGCAGCGCCACCTTGTTGTCAAAAATTATAATGAAATTTACAAAAATGCTTTTGACTGTATTAACCTATTGTAATGAAACTGAAACTCAATAGATTCCTTGGGTCATGCTGAGAACGTAGTTGCCAATTTTGCCATAGTCGGCCAAACTTCCTGCCTGCCATTTTGTTTTTCTTTAAAAAGCTACTTTTTTTAACTCCTCCTAGACCGTTGCTCCGATTTCCACCAAAATCGAATCGTATCATCTTCAGACCATGCCGACAAAATGTCGGAATTCAAGTCGATTCGTCAAACCGTTTTCATTTACTGCAGGCATGATGCAAAAAATGACTCTTGAAACTGTATATCTGCAATACTTTGGTATATTGACACCGAACTTTGCATGTGTCGTTGTCACCTCACTCTGACCACACCACATCAATTTGTTCACAGCGCCACCTATTGGTCGACTGTGACAAACCTTTCAATTATATTTCTAATGACTGTATTTATGATTTTTTTTAGCCAATTTGCCTAAAATCGTCTTAAAATGTTGTTACATGCTTGTTGTTGCAGCTGACTATGAAAACACTTACAGTGTTAGCTGTGATAAGGTGCAAAAAGTGGCATTGAGAAAGCACTATAGCAGATGAAGGATTGAGTCAACAGATTCAGCATCTTCACCCTTTGCTTTTCAATGTCTCTTCTAAAGTGGACCTAAGAGTATGTGTGAAAGGAAATCACACAATAAGTTAGAAGAACTCGCTGTCCATGAAGCGCTGACCTCTCGAAACGACATAAACATCTGTTTGAGTTCACTGGATAAATGGCCTTAATTATGACACATTCCACCCCCGAGATTCCACAGTTTTTGAACAAATACAGCTAATTTTTTCCCTCTCAGTCAGCCCAGGTGCTCCACCTCTTGTTTTTCAATGAGTCCTGATTGTAGCCTTTCACCGGACTATTGAACATGATCTCCCTGCTGTGCCGGCACACACACATCCCATCATCCATTCCTTCTCTAAAGAATTGCTTTGCACTGATCAACAATCCATCATTAACTATAATTGGTGCCATTACACATTTAATTGCCTGCCAAAATGTCCCTTTCCTCCCTCTCTGGGAGAGCGCGAAGAGAAGTGATTATTGTCTACAGTCTCGGGAAAATGGACTGTATGAAATAAGCGATATTTCCTTTCAATATTAAGTGTTAAAGGGGTCCTTGATTATGATTTGACTTTTTTAACTTTAGTTAGTGTGTAATGTTGCTATTTGAGCATAAACAACATTTGCAAAGTTACGACGCTCAAAATTCACTGCAAAGGGAGATATTTTCTTTTACAGAAATCTCTGTTTAAGGACTACAACAAACGGCTGGTATACAATGAGCCCAACCCTAAATCACTAACCCTAAAATTTACATAAACCCTGCCTCCGAGAACATGCAACAAAGGGGGTGAGGCCATGTTGGGCTGCTTTAGAGAAGAGGAAGAGTTGTTGTAGTAGAGTGTTGTTCATTTTACGCCGGACTGCTTCACAAACGAGGGTCAATTCAACACTGGATTTGCATAAAAGATTAACATGACGGCACATGCTAGTGGATGAGTTGAATCAACTCCACAGCAACTACATAAATTTATCCACTAACCATTCAGAAACGTCTAAAAGTTGTAACTTCTTCCTGAGTCTCTCCATCAGTGTCGACTCCGGTTTGAACAATGTAAGGCTGAACATTTTGGCTGCGTGAGATTCTCCAGCTTTGTTGTTGTTGAGCAACCGAAGCGTGAGCTGTTAAAGCTCCGCCCTCTTCTGGAAAGGGGGCGGGGAGCAGCAGCTCATTTGCATTTAAAGGGACACACACAAAAACAGCGTGTTTTTGCTCACACCCAAATTTGACAAGCTGTAATAAATGATCTGTGGGGTATTTTGAGCTGAATCTCCAGACTCCACATAAAGAAATTACTAAAAATGAAACTGAAATATACATGAAACTAAAGCTACTTCAAAATATGAATAAACATAAAATAACACTGAAACTGGTTTATACGATGCTTTAATCAAAGTCTTCTAAAGCCATATGATAGTTATGTTTGAGAAACAAACCAAAATTTATGTAAATCTAGACATTTTTGCTCTCCTTGTCACAATCAGATTCATGAATCAATCATTATGTTGAGTTGAATCTTTTCAGTGAATCATTTGATCAGATTCACAAACCTGTTTGAATCAAATCTTAACAGTTATGCATTTTTGAAGCTTTAGAAGCTTTAGTTGATTCATTATAATTGCATGGAGAAGAGCGACCAGCTCAGTCTTCAGAATTTCTTTACAAGTGTACACATGAGAGTAAATGATGACAGAAATATTAAAATTGACCTAGCAACCACATAGCAACAACTTGGCAATCACTCACAACACCCTAGAATTGTTTTATTTTGCTCATTCAGTTCCTGTTTCTCTTTCTCTCTGTGAATAATGTTACAGCTGTGATCTAATTGTTGTGAGTTCGCTCTTGCATCAGCTCACAGTATATCAGAATCTCACTGACTCATGGAGAGCAAATTGGCTTAAATCAGTTTGGGCCTTGATAAAAATCGGTTTATAAATATTTACAGACAAGGCCTGCCTGAAGGGTGGGTACCAATGAGACTTATTTGTAAGTAGCTGATGCACTGCTGTAGCTCCTTCTGTGAGGATGTCAAGCTGTTTGTGCCCGTTTCAAGTATGTGTGAGTGTGTTTCAGAGTAGCTGCAGGCTTAGTTTGCCCCCTATTAAAGATTTACACTCTTCACAGGGGTAGTTATTAAGCCCCTGGGCCTCTTTATGACACTGACTTTCAGTGTGATGGAAACATTGTGAGGAGATTAAAGCCACTTCATTGAAAGGCCTTTTTGCTTTTCTGCCTGATTGATCTTCAGCTGCCTTTGATTCACAGAGTTAAATGTGTCTATCTATCGTTCGTTCGTTCATTCGTTCGTTCGTTCGTTCGTTAGTTCTATAATTCTATCATTCTATCATTCTATCGTTCTATCCATCTTTCTGTCGTTCTATCTATCTATTGTTCCATCCATCCATCCGTCATTCTGTCTTTCTTTCTATCATTCTATCTTTTGTTCTATCTATCATTCTATCTAACATTCTATTGTTCTATCATCGTTCTATCATTCTATCTGTCTATAATTCTATCTATCGTTCTTTCTATCCATCTATCGTCTATCCATCTATATATCATTCTTTCTATCTTTCTATTTATCCATCTATCTGTCGTTCTTTCTATCGTTCTATCGTTCTGTCTATCGTTCTATCTATCGTTTGTTTGTTTGTTCTATAATTCTATCGTTCTATCCATCTTTCTATCGTTCTATCTATCTATTGTTCTATCCATCTATCCATCTATCATCCATCCATCCATCTGTCGTTCTGTCATTCTTTCTATCATTCTATCTATCGTTCTTTTGTTCTATCTATCATTCTGTCTATCATTCTATCGTTCTATCTATCATTCTATCTGTCTTTCTATCTGTCATCTGTCATTCTATCTATCATTCTATCTATCCATCTATCATTCTTTCTATCGCTCTATCTATCCAACTTCTATCCATCTATCTATCATTCTATCTATCATTCTATCTATCATTCTATCTATCATTCTATCCATCATCCATCCATCCATCTGTTGTTCTGTCGTTCGTTCTATCATTCTATCTATCTTTCTTTCGTTCTATTTGTCATTCTATCTAACATTCTATTGTTCTGTCATCGTTCTATTGTTCTATCTGTCTATAGTTCTATCGTTCTTTCTATCCATCTATTGTCTATCCATCTATATATCATTCTTTCTATCTATCTAACTATCTATCTATATCTATCTATCGTTCTTTCTATGGTTCCATCCATCCATCCATCCATCCATCCATCTATCTATCTATCTATCTATCTATCTATCTATCATTCTTTCTGTTGTTCTATCGTTCTATCCATCTTTCTATCGTTCTATCTACCCATCTTCTATCCATTTATCTATCGTTCTCTCTATCATTCTATCCATACATCTGTCATTCTGTTTTTCTGTCTATCTATCTATTTATCTTTCTATTGTTCTGTCATTCATTATATCTATCGTTCTTTCGTTCTAGCTATCATTCTATCTATCTATCAATCATTCCATCCATCCATCCATCCATCTTTCGCTCTATATATCTATCTATCGTTCTATCGTTTTATCTATCATTCTATCTATCTAAAAGTAAGACACCAAGACTTGTTTTCAAAGAATATATCTTGTAATAATGAATAGTTCTCACTCCAGTGGCAGTTTTTTCTTGTCTTCAACAAAAGCCTTACAAAAATACAGATGAAGAAATTTTTATGCAGCGCACACTCCCAACATTCTTCCTCTCACTCCATCTTGTTGTCATCCCCTTATGTAATTACCCATCTTAATTGCTCACCTCCCTCTCATCCTGATAACGAAGAACCGGTCACAGCCGGCCGTGTGTCAGCACAGAAATAAGTGCTGTGCATCCTCTTTCCACCTCAGATGTTTCCACGTTGAGTGATGTGTCCAAACCGAGCGTGGGCTCAGCATGGCAAGAGACGCTCATATTTTACGGGCCCTGTTAGCGTTGAGATGTTGCGTTTTGGCTGAGAGCGAGATGATGAGAAGCAGAAGGAGCGATGCTGCCGTCACCTGTTCTGACAGAGGCCAGACGGAGGAACACAGATGGTGCCTCCTTTTAGCCAATGGTGTTCCAATAAACCCGTGATGGATGGATCATTATCCCACCCTCAGTTGTGGGCAATAGATTACCCCAGTTGTTTTGACTGTTTGTCAGTATAAGCACGTTTTATATGATATGTAATGTCATTTGTTGTAGTATTTAGAGATGTTTGTGTAGATCGGCAGCCTCTTGTTCACACAGGCATACGCTGCAAAAATTGACTTTCTTAATCAGTATTTCTGTCTTGTTTTCCAGAACAAATATCTAATCATTCTTAAACCAAGATACATTTACTTGAGAAGCAAAATGACTTCAAATATTAAGTATTGTTCTCTGAGAAAAAAAAAAAAAAAAAAAAATCAAAATGAATTTTGTGCTTAAAACGAGAAAAAAATATTTTTTGATATTTTTTCTTGTTTCAAGCACAAACTCATTTATTTTGATGATTTATTTCAGAAAACAATACTTTGTCATTTTGCTTCTCATGTAAATGTATCTTGATTTAAAAAAATTCAGATATTTTTGATAAAAAGACAAAGAAAAAGTGTAAGAATAAGTTTGCCAGGCCTGTTTGGTGCCCTATACACCATTTGGTTCATTTCTATAACCAAAGTGAAATTTTCAGAAGTCAAAAAAACTGCCCTCAACAAGTCCTTATTATTCACATCATTAACATATGTAAGACATGGGTAATCTTTTTGCGGTCAGTCACTATGTTTACAGATGTCAATCTGCTCTTATCTGCTATAGGACAATTAAAGAATTAAAGTAGTCAATAATTTTATCCCTTAAAACTCATCTTTGATCACTAAAATTACGTATTTAAAAGTTTTTTCCTGTGACAAAAAAAATCTTGAATGTAATTCTACACCCTTGCCTCATTTATATGCGGATCTATGAATATGATAATTAGCCCCGCCTCCACTCACTCACACGAGCTCGGAGATCCACTCGGTTAACTTACTGAGGTAAACGCTGCAGAATGGTATCGCTTTTTACAACGTCGGACACATAACTGTAATTAATATGATGCCTTTTGCTTAACTATGTTATCAAACAGCTAATAATGTGTTGCTAATGTTACACAAACCATGTTCCTGTTCAGCATCTCGGTCAGACAGCTGCCTTCTAAAAATCAATATGCATAGAAATGCTTTGAATATCAAAAAAACGTCAGTGGAGAAGAGCATATAGTTCATCATAACATCGTAATATATACATCATACTCCCCCTATGTTGTTAAATCTACCCAATTTTTCATATCAACAGAAAAACATACTGGGATAACCTTTTTTTGAGACTCCCTTGTGCGGTCAGTTAATGATATGCTAAAGCCCGCCGGCACGTTGACACGGTTACAAGGTAGTTTGTGACATCACAAACACCAGCGGTTTCAAAGAGACTTTTTTCACTGCAGTTTTAAGGAGAAAATACTCAGCAATGGTGCTGACTTCTGAATTTGCACATGGTTTCTCTTTAAGCATATTAAAAACACCACATAGACATATAAACAACATTAAAAACTTGATTTTCACCACAGGGGGACTTTAAACACTAACAAAAATTGTACCTTTAGGCATACAACAGCTTGTCACTTGGGCAGTATCATTAAAATGACAACTTAGTATCTTATTTACTCATAAAAGTTCATAGTAGTACCTTAAGGGTACATATAATCACTCTAACGTACTAAAATGCACTTTTAAGGGGTTGATAAGGTACAGAGTTGTCCTTTTAAGGGTACAGTGTCAAGCTGTTGTACCCCTAAAGGTACAATTTTTGCAAAAAAAATTCTGACAATGTACCTGTTAATAAATGTGCTCACCAGTCCCAAATACTGACGATTTGAACATAGAGAACAGAGTGTACAGCTGCCCCAGATCTGTGGCTGTGAAATCAAACACAATACAAATTTACTGCTTGATATATTGCAGACTGCAGCGTATCTAGGAGTGTCTGGCAGAAAAAAATTGTATGTTGTGCTGGTCATAACAGAAGTAATGGTGTGTTGTTTACAGTGTGATGCCAGGCTTATTTGATGCATAAAAACAACCTCTGTGCTCAGAGTCTTAATTTAATATTCTCTGTTTGCACATTGCGTGCCGCACAAAGATTTGGATGTCTTTACGATTTATGTCTCTAGCTGTATCTCTTGCAATTTCCTGTGTGTAAATGTGCTTGCTTTCAATGCCGTGCACCTGTGTTATGCAAACTAACCCTGGAATCAGATCGTGGAAACGCCGGAAACGCCACATTCGAAGTGCATTTATTGGGATTTAGATTAATTAAGGTTTTGTTTCTTGCCTAGACTAGTCTGGTTCTCGATTAAAACCATCAAACTGTATTTCCAAATTCCACAGTCTCTCCAAGTGCCAAACTTCAGATGGTTCTGACCAGGTTTATCATTAACTAAAACTAACAGTCTAATAAATTTTATGTTGAATTAAATATATTTCTTTCTAAAGCTACTTTTTGTAATGTCTGTTTGATACTTTTCTCATTTAACACAATAATGACTTTAAATCTTTTGGGGGTAATTTCTCAGCCAAATTTGATGTTCAATTAATTTGCAATTAATTAATCTGCACATCATGTAATTAATTAGATTTAAAAAAAAAAAAAAATTAATCACTTGACAGCCCTTTTGAAAAAAATTTGGTTAATTGAAATGAATCAAAATATAAATATTAGCTGATAAACATAAACTAAATGAAAATTAGAAATGTTGCCTTGAAAATAAACTCAAATAAGTTTAATTTGAAGCACTAAAATTATTAACTGGAAATAAATAAAAGTAACTAAAACTGAAATAAAAATAAATTAAACGTAGAAAAAAACGAAAGCATGAAACAAAAAAGCTAATTCAAATTAATAAAACTAAAATGACTAAGCTGTAAATGTCCATCATCTCCTCTCTGATTTTACAAAGTCTGGCTTATTATAATATCTGATAGCACGCTCACCCGTGACACGTTCGTTATTAGCCCAATTTTACACTTAATTATGGCCGCCAGTGGTAGTCGGTAGGGTTTTTTTCTTTATTTAATGATGTGGTCTGGACAGGTGGTATTTGCATGCGGCGAGGGAGTCACCCGTCCAACCCCGCACGCTGCCGGTTTTTAATTAAGCCGTGTGATTAAGTCGAGCCGCGCCAAACGTTTCAGCACCCCGACAAATCAAATCAAACCACCCCCGTCGTGCCTTGCTGCCCTCGCCGTGTCTCTTCAGTACAGGTCAGAGACGTATCCTCTGGCCATTAGCAACAAAGCACATCTAGCAAATCAATTACAGAGAGCCACGATAAAAGCCCAGCCTGTTTTATTTACACCCTTCCTTCACATAATTACAGAGCGAGCGTGTGTGTGGAGAGTTTGGAGTGTTCCTCTCTTTCTGGTTTATTGTGATAGTCCCTTTTATATTCATTTGTCACACTCAGGGCAGCGATTCATAACAAAGCTGTCTGGTTATAAAGCAAATGCATGATACGTCCGTCCTTCTTTTGAGAGCGCAGGCTTCTGAGACGTTCAGCTGCAGCTTTAGGCCTATTCAAGCAAACTCTAAAAAAATATATCTAGGGTGTTTAATACACCTTGGGATTTTTAAGCTGCCATGGATATATTATATCAGAGACTTTTGGTTGGGCTGTTTTGAGGGCTGGTAGTAAATATCCACAAACCACCTATTCTCTTTTTCATTCTATCCCTTCTTCTCTCTCTCTCTCTTTTCTAACAGGAGTGTTGCTCTCATCAGCTCATGATCTCTGCCGCCCGTCACTGCAATATGATTCTTATTCTCTCTCTGTCACTTTTCATTCTTCCTCTCTGTTCATTTGAGTTTGCATCTGCCAGGAAAGCACACCTCATGCCGCATTGTGTGTGTGCTGCATAAATATGAAAGATTTATTGTACTAAACTAGAAGAAAGTCTTCCGTTCTCATTGTACACACTGAGCTTGTTGGCCACGGGAAATCTGCATGTTGTATTTTTGCAGAATTGGAACCGCCACCATTGACTAAGTTGTAGTACGTTCAGTGCCGTTAGCATATTTTACCATATGAATCCATAAAATGTTCACAGATTTGTGACTCTGCTTATTGAACTCACTGATTCAAATTGAGAACACAAAATCTGGCCAGCTTTAACAGTATCTGCACAACTTTAACTTTCTATTTATCAAAGAATAAAACAATGTCAGAGTTTCCACAAAAATATGAAGCAGCACAACTGTTTTCAACATTGAAAATAAATGTTTTTTGAGCAGCAGATCATCATATTAGAATGATTTCTGAAGGATCATGTGACACTGAAGACTGGAGTAATGATGCTGAAAATTCAGCTTTGATCACAGGAATAAAATAGAAACAGTTATAGTTTTAAATGTGGTGATAATTTATAGTAATATCTTAAGTAGTACTCCGAAGTCTAGTTTCAAATATAATTCTTAGAGAACAAAACTAGAGGTTTTTCGCATTTCGTGGAAGGAAAGCATTATTGCATTCAGTCTAGTTTCAAATATAATTCTCAGAAGGTTTTTCACATTTCGTGGAAGGAAAGCATTATTGCATTCAGAAAGGCCTTAAAACTACTAGATCTGCTTATTTTCCAACTCTCTTAGAAGAGAATAAACACAACCCTAGGTATTTATTTGATACAGTGGTTAAATTTAATGACAAATAAAGCTTCAACTTCTGATGTTTCCAAACAGCACAGCAGTAATGACTTTATGAACTTCTTTTCTTGCAAGATTGATAATATTAGAGAGACAATTATAACCATGTAATCGTCTACTACAGTATCACGTCAGATAGGAGAGGAAGAATTGTCTAAACTCGTTAAATCATCAAAATCAACAACATGTATGTTAGACCCTATACTGAGATACACTACCAGTCAAAAGTTTGCTCACCAAGGCTGCATTTATTTAATTAAAAATACAGTAAAAACAGTAATATTGTGAAATATTATTACAATTTAAAATAACTTTGTTCTATTTGAAAATATTTTAAAATGTAATTTATTCTTGTGTTGGCAAAGCTGAATTTTCAGCATCATTACTCCAGTCTTCAGTGTCACATGATCCTTCAAAAATCATTCTAATATGATGATCTGCTGCTCAACAAACATTTATTGTGTACAATTGTACAAAATATTTGTGTACAATATTTTTTTTCAGGATTCTTTGATGAATAGAAAGTTCAAAAGAACAGCATTTATTTGAAATATAATCTTTTGTAACATTATAAATGTCTTTACTGTCACTTTTGATCGATTTAATGCATCCTTGCTGAATAAAAGTATTAATTTCTTTAATTTCTTTTCAAAAAAAAATCAGCTTTGATCACAGGAATAAATTACTTTATAAAATATATTCAAACAGAAAACAGTTATTTTAAATTGTAATAATATTTCACAATATTACTGTTTTTACTGTATTTTTAATTAAATAAATGCAGCCTTGGTGAGCAGATGAAACTTCTTTTAAAAACATTAAAAATCTTACCGTGTCCAAACTTTTGACTGGTAGTGTAAGTCGGTATATTATATTATTCGAGTCTCTCCAGCTCTATAGCGCCACACAATATTCCTTTTTATTCAGCCATATAGTAATTTTTAAACAATAGTTGGGTTAAATAAAACTACCCAGCACATTCGTCAAACTGCTTGGTTAAAACAAACCTAATCGCTGGCTTTGTCCATTTTTAACCCAACTTGGGTTGTTTTTAACACAGCATTTTTTACAGTGTATAATAACCCAGAAAACCGTATTTGAAACCCGTCACTGTCCTGATAGGAAGCGCTGCGAGATTCATCCGATCTGAATTTTATCATGTCCAATCACTGCTTGTTACGGCGTGTTGCCAGCAAAACGTCAGATAGATTTGCGCCCCACTTTGTCTTAATTAACCGAAAGCATTTTTACATAGCCTGCCCCATTTTTTTGTATTTAGGCATGAGAATTGAGAAGATCCATCCTCGCGACAGCGCACCTTCTCAATGCTGAACGCAGGGCCATTCGTCATCTTCAACAGAGCCAGGACCTGTCGTTCTCTGTCTTCATCTCTCTCCTGCGATGTTGGTTAGACACTTGTGTTGTCTTTTTTTATCAGCGGGAGATTTGAGAGCACTCGGATATAACGCCTTCATTGAGCTTGAGAGGGACGGATGGGGCTGTGGGAACCAATCCAAACCACCTAGAGAGGTTTAGTGTTGTGTGTCCAGCCGTTCTGTCTCCTCTCTTCACCTTTAGGAAGAGCGTCTGTCTCTATACGAAGCACTCTCGAACTCCTTTCTCTCTTTACCAGATGTGAGTGTTGACTTTATTCCAGCACTTTCTTCTGCTGAACTCTTTCCCTTTTAATCCCATCGCCTAAAATGGGCCTGTGTTTAATGGCGTCCTCTCCTCCAGAGCTCTTGTTGAGAGGAGTTAATGGAGAGCATGGCTCTTTTAACTGGAACTAGAGGGAGAAGAAGGGAGAGAGACAAGAAAAAAGGAAGGGAGACAGGGAGAAGGGGAAAACGAGAGAGAGGATTAAGGTAGTTAGAGTAGAGCCACTCCACCCAGAGCAAGATTATCCTGCTGCTGCAAACCAGACACACAACTCTCACCTCTTATCTGTGAACACTGTTGTTCTAGAAATTAGAATTCGGATTAAAGTATGGAAATGTGTGGATTAGCAGCTGTGGGGGAAATGTGACATATAACAAGGTTTGCAAATGTAAGAAAATCTTGTGTGTTTGTGTGTACAGTATGTGTGCATATGTTTGTGTGGAAGAGAGAAAGATAAATGCTGAAACACTGCGTGATGTTCCAGTTGAATTTAGACACGACCGCGCTGCTATGGATGATGTTCCGGTCTTGTGTCTGAAATGACATTCATTCGTTCACAAACATCTGAACTGATTTTAAATTAAAACACAGAAGCAGATTGTTGATGCCTGTCCCAACAAAACTTTTAACTGCATTTCAGCTTTAAAAATAAAGACTCCAATTAGATACAAATAAAACGGGATAGAGGAACTTTCATCATTTCACTTATATACAGTTCTGTAAAGAACTAAAGTACAAAAAGTTACATTATGTTCTGGAACATTGGAGGGAAAAAAAAAACAGGAAATCTTAAGGGTCTGTAAAGTAACATGAAGAATATTATTTTATTTTATTTTTTATTCTTTATTTTTATTTTACTTTACTTTTTTCTATTTTATTTTATTCTTTATATTTATTTTACTTTACTTTTTTCTATTTTATTTTATTTTATTCTTTATTTTTTATTTTATTCTATTCTACTCTCCTCTATTTGATTTTATTTTTATTCTACTCTACTACTCTACTCTATTTTTATTCTATTCTACTCTACTCCATTTTTTATTCTATTCTACTCTACTACTCTACTCTTTTTTTATTCTATTCTATTCTACTCTATTTTATTTTATTCTGTTCTGCACTACTACTCTACTCTTTTTTTTATTTCATTGTACTCTACTCTAGTTTATTTTATTATTTTATTCTATTCTACTCTACTGCTATACTCTATTTTTATTCTATTCTATTCTACTTCCACTCTACTCTACTACACTACTCTTTTTATTCTATTCTGTTCTACTTTTATTTTATTACTTTATTCTACTCTACTCTATTTTATTTTATTATTTTATTTTATTCTGTTCTACACTACTACTCCACTCTTTTTTATTTTATTGTACTCTACTCTAGTTTACTTTATTATTTTATTCTATTCTACTCTACTCTACTGCTATACTCTATTTTTATTCTATTCTACTTCCACTCTACTCTACTACTCTACTCTATTTTTATTCTATTCTATTCTACTCTATTTTATTTTATTATTTTATTCTGTTCTACACTACTACTCTACTCTTTTTTATTTTATTGTACTCTACTCTAGTTTATTTTATTATTTTATTCTATTCTACTCTACTGCTATACTCTATTTTTATTCTATTCTGTTCTACTCTATTTTATTTTATTATTCTATTCTATTCTACGTCCACTCTACTCTACTCTACTACGCTACTCTATTTTTATTCTATTCTATTCTACTCTTTTATTTTATTATTTTATTCTATTCTACTATTTTATTCTGTTCTACACTACTACTCTACTCTTTTTTTATTTTATTGTACTCTACTCTAGTTTATTTTATTATTTTATTCTATTCTACTCTACTGCTATACTCTATTTTTATTCTATTCTGTTCTACTCTATTTTATTTTATTATTCTATTCTATTCTACGTCCACTCTACTCTACTCTACTACGCTACTCTATTTTTATTCTATTCTATTCTACTCTTTTATTTTATTATTTTATTCTATTCTACTATTTTATTCTGTTCTAATCTACTACTCTTTTTTTATTTTATTGTACTCTACTCTAGTTTATTTTATTATTTTATTCTATTCTACTCTACTCTACTCTATTTTTATTCGATTCTATTCTACTTCCACTCTACTCTATTTTTATTCTATTCTACTCTTGTATTTTATTATTTTATTCTATTCTATTCTACTCTATTTTATTTTATTATTCTATTCTACTCTACTATTTTAGATGTTCTACTAGTAGTTACACCATTCATTCATTCATTCATTCTTTCAAGAAAGTGAGAATTGACTGTTTAAATAGTAAAATGTTTAGGGCTGTGAGGGTTTGTGGTGCCATCAACCTTTTTCCTGCAGTAATTAGGTGACAGTTAGACTCAAACAACCCTGTATGTGGCACTGAGTGCCCATTAGCAAAGATGTCAGATTGAGATGAATAGAAATATAGATGGGTAATGAAGACCACCTTGACCAGCTTCACTAGATAACCTGAACAACATGGCTTTTCTGTTAAGCTGCTCTTTTCAGCAGGGCTCTTTCAGAGATATACATATCCCTTGTTCTCAGCCAAACAAATGAGAATGTGAGCCTGTCCCACTTGTTCCCTGCTCCCTCTCTTCGTCTCATCACACACAGAACCAGGGAGAGATGTAGTGAAAGACTAGAGGAGGCGACAGGGGCTCTGGGGAAATACAAAGCAATATCCCAAGCAGCCGGTTCATCCGCACTGCCCCTCACAATTACAGTGCATCTGACAAAGATATTGGGCCCAGATCCCCTGCCATTTCAGCTGATAGGCCCACCTGTCAGTGGCAGAATTTCACAAAAAAAAAAAGTGACCCCCAAAAAAATTGTATTAGTGCTGCCTTATTGAAAAAGAATGTCAGTAAGAGATCTCATATTCTAACAATACAGTGTGTGGACGCTGAGATACACTGCTTACAGATTTATTGCTGACATAAAATGGTGACAGATTCAAGTTAAAGACAGCAGGATAGTCCTCCTGCTATATTATTGGATACTTTATGGAAGTTTTCACAGGATTTCAGTTTTATTGCTGTTTTTCTTACACTGTTATGCGGATGAATGTTTTTGTTTGGTCACGCTGTATCACCAAATGTTCTTTTGAAAGAAGTAGTTAAAATAAAACAAAATAAAATAAATGTGAAAATATAGGTGTATTTTTTAAATTTTATATTTATGCTTTTTTTTTTTTTTATACCAGCACCTCATTCATTCATTCATTTCAGAAAGTGAGAATTTAATTTTTATGTTCTTTATAAAACTGTCTGTACTGGTACTTTGAGGATTTTAGACCTGAGCTCTTCATATGGGCCATTTTTAATAATACAGTAGATTTAATTTTGGATAAACTGTTCCTTTAAGATTTCTGTGTGGTTTGTTTGAGGTAAGTGTGCACCACGTTAGTTTGTTGTGGTGTTTTCACAGTTCATGGGATTCAAATCTTCATGGGTTTAATCCTAAGATGTCAGCACCTTCTGAAATAAGAGGATCAGATTCTTTACTAGCTCTTCCATGTCCATTATCAGGTCTAATGCTTCTGCCAGTGTAACCAAACTGACCAATGAAGTCTTTCCACTGAGCCTCAAATACAGGAGCAATGCAGTTTCCAGTTGCATTAAAGTAGAGTTAAAAATGCCATGTTGCATGACACACAATTTACATATAGTTTTATGGGGGAAAAAAGAAAAGAAAAATTTCACACAAGCTGTCATTTGAAGAAAAAATCCAGGTAATATTATAACAGTTTGCTTTATTTGATTTATACAAGGATGATATAAAAACAGTTGTCTAATTTTGGAAAAATATTATCTAATTTCTGGCTTTTATGCATGAAATATAAATAGATATGCATGAAATGTGTATAGCTATATAAATAGTTATAGCTATATATGTTGCTTTTATTTTTATAGCATTTTTTTATTTTATGTATTTATTTATTTTTTTATTTTTATTTTTTTATATATTTTATTTTTTATTATTTATTTTATTTTATTTATGCCAAATATAAATAGATATGCATGAAATAAAATCCAGGTAATATTATAACAGTTTGCTTTATTTGATTTATTCAAGGATGATATAAAAACAGTTGTCATTTTTATTTATTTTATTTTATATTTTATTTTATTTTTATTTATTTTTTCATTTTTTTTTTTATTTTTTTTTATTTTTATTTTATGCCCAATATATAATATTGAATTCAACTATATTTCTCCCTGTCCGCTGTCTTTGTTACAGTAAAGGATAGTCACTTGTAAAAGATTTAAGACCATGAAGGTCATAAGGTATTTTATTTTAATTTTTTATTTTGTTTTATTTTTATTTTTATTTTTGTTTCTTTTTTTATTTATTTTATTTTTATTTCTTTTTTTCATTTTTTATTTATTTTTATTTTATTTTCATTTTTGTTTTTATTTATTTTTTCATTTTTTATTTATTTTTATTTATTTTATTTTATTTTATTTTATTTATGCCCAATATATAATATTGAACTCAACTATATTTCTCCCTGTCCGCTGTCTTTGTTACAGCGCAGGATGGTCACTTGTAAAAGGTTTAAGAGTTTGAAGGCCATGAAGGTCATAAGGTCCTCTCAAGGATCACATCATATTTGGGGGACCTTGACATCAAAATGTTTGAGAACCCCAGACTTTGGACAAAACCCACAAACTTCCCATCTGCTGTGAATATCTTTATGAAGTAAAGTATTCTATCATTTCATTGTTCACCAAATAACTCAAAGGCATAGTTCACCCAAAAGTGAACGGGTGACTAAATGATGACAGAATTTTCAGTTTTGGGTGAACTATCCCTTTAAGTGTGAAATTTTCAGCAGGACCGTTTTCACACAAGCAAATGAAAGCAGCTCTTCTGATGGGTTGATTCATGAGCAGGTCGAGAGCGCAAGGCAGATCATTCTCTAACAAGAGCTACTCGTCTTTGTACACACCAAATCGAGGCCAAGGGTCTTCGATACAGAAAGAGGTTTGACGCAGGAGTCAGATTCCCTCAGTGAGGTCCCTGAATTAGAAATACAGACTTCAGGCAAAATCTCTCCTGCTTCCTCTACAGTTTTACACTGCATCTGCTGCTGGCGGCTCCCCGGAGAGACCGCTGGGGTGGCACAGATGGGTAATGGGTAATTTTAAGGTGTCCGGACCGCTCAGTGTACATTGCCAGAGATTCAAGATTAAATTTAGTGGGTTTCATGAAGGTGAACTGAAGGTTCTCTCACTCACCTGCTCAGAAACAGCCCATGAGAAATTAATGGAGAACAAATAGTTATGAAGCAAGCGGCAACCTTCCTGTTTCTCTGTTGAATCTGACACGGAAGTGACTTAAACTGCAATTCATCGACTGGCCACTAGAGACAGGCTCCAAACGGGAGTCAATCCCATGTTAAAATGCCCAACTTTACAGCAGAAAAAAATGTTTACAGCCTGGTGCAAAAAGTGCTAAGTTTAGCTAAGTTTGCCCTTTATGACAACTCTGAGGCAGGTGAATTATTTTATAACTCATCCATTTAGATTATATTAAGCCTTAAGTTCTGCATAATTAAGGGCGTGGCCACTTGAGTGACAGGTGGATTGCTGCTGCTGTAACTACTAGCCATTTGTCTGCTGTCTGTTAGCTCCACCCACATCCCGCCTCTTTGCCCATTTTCGGCTATCCAGGAGTGACGCACTGCCAAGATGGCG
Source organism: Hypophthalmichthys nobilis (assembly GCA_037950665.1). Taxonomy (NCBI): domain Eukaryota; kingdom Metazoa; phylum Chordata; class Actinopteri; order Cypriniformes; family Xenocyprididae; genus Hypophthalmichthys; species Hypophthalmichthys nobilis. Next base: position 1,304,491 of record CM075483.1, read on the forward strand.
ACAACCGGCTCCGCCCACTTTGGGCTTCAAAAATGCTCTTCAGAAACCTACGGGTGACGTCACGAACACTACGTCCATGTTTTATACAGTCTATGTTATGAAGTAGTTTGTCTTCTCCTCCTTTTATGTTCTCAAAGCAAAATCTACAGTTGTCTGGCTTTTATGACACAAAACCAACAAAAATGAAATATGTTAGCAGCAACAGTATTTTTTATATTAATGGTAGGGATTCTTTTAAAATCCTTGCAGGAAACCAAAATCAGGCTAAAATGTGTCTCAAGTGTGTTTTGCTGCATGAACTTCATTATGCATTGGCTTAAAAATAGCAGAGTGTTATTTTGGTGCTGTGCTGCAAGCAACATTTTCATGTTTGTCAAAACAATAAACATCCATCTAATCTGCGCTGAATCTAAGCAGATTTATTTTTTTGCTGAAAAGACAAATTTCACAGCTTAATGAAGCGCTGTTGACATCTCCTGTAATACTCCATTCAGGCCAAGTTTCTGTTTGTCTCTGTCTAACATTTTTTAAAGTCTCACTTACAGTAAATCAGCGGTTCTCGAAGTGGGGTCCTTGACCTATAGCCAGGGGGTCCGTATAATAATTCGCTAGGCTACCATATTTGTCGCCTTTTTTATTCTGAAACGTGTCTGGATATTGAGGCACGAGTGAAGTACAAAGCCTACAAAGTTTAGCATCCAAATACATGCGAACATGGAAACATTTGGATTTGTGCCAAATGAGAGAGAAACCCAATAACGGGTAAATAAATTCGTTTAGGCTTTAAAATAAATGTTGTTTGTAATAATTGCCACTATAATTTGTTTATTTTATGGACCACTTATATATATTTACCACTTATATATAGGCTACCGTTAATTTCAAAGGATTTGTTGTGGCGCGAGGGGAACTTACATGTTTAGAATGATTGTAAACATTTTGTTTGTACCGGTGTTTTACATTATTTTTTAATGTAATAGCCTAATAAAATGCGACTTATATACTGATGCGATTTATCTGTATGTTTTTTTTATCTCTCAACAACGGTGCATAACACAGTCTCACTGCAATTCGTAACTAATTGACGGATTGCTTAATTGGTGGCTAATCCGTACGAATTTGTACAATCTCACGCATACGTTTTCATATGATCTTAGTGGTGGATTTCTTTTAAAAATCATGCGTTTTTGTTCAATTCAAATCGTAGGAATTCATACAAAAACACCACCTCGAAAAATATTTATGTTTTCCCGTGAGATCGCGTCAGGTGCAAATTATTTTCCGGAAAATAAGTTCAATTAATAAAATTGTGCTGTATTATTAAAAATGTTTTTACAGGGGACCATTTTCACCAATAAAACAAGCACATTGTGTTTATAATTTTTTTTTATTTTCTTGAAAGAAGTCTCTTATGCTCATTAAGGCTGAATTTGTTTGATCAGCAATACAGTAAAAATTATGAAATATTATTACAATTTGAAATAAGTGTTTTCTATGTGAATATATAGTAAAGTGTAATTTATTCCTGTGATCAAAGCTGAATTTTCAGCATCATTACTCCAGTCTTCAGTGTCACATGATCCTTCAGAAATCATTCTAATATGATGATTTGCTGCTCAAGAAACATTTCTGATTATTATCAATCTTGAAAACATTGATACAATAATACATTTTTCTCAGAATTCTTTGATGATAGAAAGTTCAAAAGAGCAGCAAATTTTTGTAACATTATAAATGTCACTTTTTATCAATTTAATGCGTCCTTGCAGAATATAAGTATTAATTTCTTTCAAAAGAAATTAAACCCTATATATATATATATATATATATATATATATTAAATGGTAGTGTAAATGGCAACAATGTTTGAACTTTTTGCCTATGATTATTCATTAGAAAACAGTGCCTCGTGCATTTAGAAGCATGTTACTGCAAACCAAAAATATGTTAAGTAAGCCTTGTTGTGTTAAAGTACACATGGAAACACTGCAGTAGGACGCATGTATGTTGGCGTATGTGCGCACGCTTGCCCTCACGCCTGTGTGCAGTAACCAAGGTTACAAGGATCAAATGCAGGCGCAATCGATTCCTCTTTCTCTCTCCCTCTGATCTGCCTCGCCTTGACTGATAAATGCTGTCAGAACAATAAAAAATGTAAGACAGCTGAGCTTTTCATGAAGTCTCACATGAAAGTTATAAGAGGTGATAAATCACTCTGAATTGCGTCGAAGCGACGCATGTGCGTTCCAATTTCAGAGGGCCGGGGTGGAGGAACGCTATTGCTGATTTGATCAGCAGACGAGGAGCGGTGTGTCGTATCCGTGTATCTTTACCATCAGCAGGGAAAAGCTTGATGTTTGGGAATCGTCCTCTGTAGAGCGATGATAGAGCCTGCTGCTCCTGATTTTTTTCAGGCACACTAAGCATAAGAGCTACTAATATCTCCACACCGTCAGCAGGGGAATGGAGAAACAAACAGAAGAAGGCCAGTGTTATAATTAAAGCTTCAAAGGAATTCATGTAAAGATAAAGCATAGTAACATTGATTGGTGTCTTTGTCAATATGATGTGTGCTTTTACGGGAAAAGTGTGTGGAAAGGGAGGGTCGAGTATGGAGCGAATCTGCAGCTGCTGTTTGCTTTCTCAGTCTCGGCTTAAATAGTCCAAATAATTAGAGAGATTGAAAGAATAGGAGTCTGAAACCAGCAAGTCCTTTGATCCGACCTCCTCTTAGAAACACAATTAAAAGAGGAATATATGACCGAAACGATTCTGACATGACCTTAATTATGAATGTTTGTACCTCAGGGGGTTGAAGAGGCAAACCTGCCCTGTGTGATAAAATCAAGCTTTGCAGGAGTGAATTCCTCCCATTAGGAGGGAAAAGATAGTGTTTTCATTTCCATTAATAGTCTGCATTCTTCCACAGATGCAGAATGAATGCCGTAATTAAATATGCAATGTATGCATCAGAGTCAGGATGTTCGTTAACAGTATATCTCTGCAAAGGTATTTCCAGCGTCTTTTTACTTCTAAGCGAAGAACAAAAAAGGACATTGCTGTGTGATATCAGGGCACTGAATCACGTTCAGTCTCTTGTGCGTTACACGAGTGCAAGTACGAGCAATAAGTCGCTGGCTGCAGTTCACTTATCGACCACCGGTGTCGCTAATAACAAGGGTTTCTGAATTCTACATACAGGTCATGAACTGCGTTGTTTTATTGTTTAATAATGTTTCCTGGGGTGCACCTATAATGTTAGTATGCTTTTTACTTCAAAAATTGTCATAATTTAGAAATAAAAGGCATTTTTCCTACCCTGATTTTATTTGAACGCTCTGTTTTAAGGGGCGTGTCTGCTGTGAGACTTCAGTGGAAACGCCCACTGCTGTGATTGGCTGACATCTTTGCATATGAAATAGCTAAGATTACTTTCTCAAAAACTTTTAGCACGTTTTTGCTATTGCAGCTCTCAAGGTTAACTAATCATGAAAAGTGTTGATTATAGCATTACATTTAGTTCGTGGCATGAAAAGTTGCAGCCATTAACAGACATGTTGTTGAGCTCATGAAAGCAGTGATCTCGTCATTGCAACTAAATTTCTGCACACTAACGAATGCTTTCATCATAACTAACAGTGCAGATGCGATGTAAATGAGATTTGTTGAATAAAACAGGAGTTTTGGTGCGAGTCCAGATAAACTCGCTCTGTTTGATTGACAGCTCCAGCGATTGTAAAGGGAGCGTTCTTTGATCGCTTTCTATATATAATTTAATCACTGTTTAAATAACAGATTATTTTCATTCTACTAAGAGAAACAACATGAAGTTGAGCGTTTAGTCACTGGTTTGATTTACTGACACATAGACAAAGAACATCTGACTGTACATGAATCATTAATATCAGATCAGGCATTAGAATTAACACAGTTACTGACATGTTGTTGCATTACTGTCGAGTCCATATCGTAAAAGTGTGTTTGCACCGAAATGCGATTGAATACAAATAAATAAAGCTCAACTGAGACGTTCTCATTGTTGAAAATAAATAACCATATTCCTAGCTTTAGGATCCTTTGAAAGGTAATGCTATTTCAGTCCTGTATCGCTCTTCTCTCCTCCTCATCTCACTAACACACCAGTGGGCGGAGCTAACATTGCGATGATGAAGTAGGCGTTGATTTCTTCTGTGGAGGCGGAGTTTCACCTATCTATGACAGGACGCGTCGTTCGCTGGGTCTGGTGTCAATAAACGCTTTTATTGGACTAACAAAGAAGTTTTCAGTTCTGAAACTTACAGGATATTCTTATAGTATGATGACCTCTTATATATCAAAAGCTCAAGGAAAGGTTGATTTCTCAATTCATGACCCCTTTAATATTCTAAATAATCTGGACTAGTTTAAATGCATTGAATCACTTTTGTTCTTTTGAGGGTGAGTAAATGATGACAATGTTGATTTTAGGTGAACGAACCCTAGTTTGTATTGGAATTAGTGGAACTGGAACCATTAAATTCACTCCCTTTAGATCAGAGTGAATTACCATCACACAAATGTCACTCTCGCTCTATAATCATTCAGACAGCAGCGTAGACAGATTCAGTTTGTATAACCGTGCAGTTCTCCAGAGCACCGTATAAACCTTTTCCAAAACAAGAGGAAATGCAACAGGTCTCTTGGCATCCTTTCTTTTAGATTTGCACGCCAATTGCATTTACTATATGCCAAATGCCAATCAAATGATGGTGTTCATATCCGGAACTTCATTTTTAAGAATTCTTCCCTAAAATATGAATAAGCGAGGAAATGCATTGGCACATGACCTTTAAGAGAGAAATCCTTCAGCATGAGAGCTGAATGCCATTGACGAGAGGAGGAGGAGGAGGCAGAAAAAGCCTCAGTAGGAGCTTTTGAGAGCATTTAATGTCTTCACAAAGCTTCTGCTGAAAAGACTGAGTGGTGGTCCCTGAGCTAAAGACCCCCAATCAGCCGTCTATCCGAGAAAAGGAGGGCCGATTGTTATAATCGCTCCTTGTCTTTTTCCCTCCGGTAAAGTGTCATCAGTCCTTCACAGAATAACTGTCTAAACCCTTACCTTTCCTCCCTCTCTCCCCCGTCCCTCCTGCGTGGAGCAATCAAAAATGTGAGATGGATAACAGAGGGGTGGCAGGGCTTTTTTTGTGCGGTGGTTCCTCAGTGCTGTAATTTACAGCGGTATCACAGAGGCTGACTCTCAGTGGCTCGGTTTCACAGTACGCGATGGTCGCTTTTTACCTGGTCCCCATGGAGGGTCCATCAGGGTCCTCCGAGACTCATGCCGGCATTCATATAGACGCCTCGTCGCCATGGGATGACACACTGTGGAGGCATCTGGAAAGTTTAAACGGATAGTTCACCAAAAAATTAAATTTCTGTCATCATTTACTCTCCCTCATGCCCTTCCAAACCCACATGACTTTCTTTCTTTTTGTTTTTCTGCATGAGAAATTTAAAGACAGAAGCTTTCAATCTTTAAAAAAGCAAAACTGCCATAAAACGCTCTTAAAATAACTCATGCACTATATACCAAGTCCTCTGAAGTCATACTCTGAAGTTTTATAGTGACGGCATATTTGTGAACGAATACTTCTGAACCATTCTGAATCAGTCTGAGTGATTTTATTCAGAACTGATCTGAATGATTAGATTTAGAATCAGTCTGAATGATTTGATTCAGAATTGGTCTGAATAATTAGATTCAGAATTTATCTGAATGATTTGATTCAGAATCGGTCTGATTGATTAGATTCAGAATTGGTTCTAAATTATAGATTTCAGAATCGGTGTGAATGATTTGATTCAGATTTGGTCTGATTGATTTGATTTAGAATCGGTCTGAATGATTAGATTCAGAATCAGTCTGAATGATTTGATTCAGAATTGGTCTGAATAATTAGATTCAGAATCGGTCTGAATGATTTGATTCAGAATTTATCTGAATGATTTGATTCAAAATCGGTCTGATTGATTAGATTCAGAATTGGTTCTAAATGATAGATTTCAGAATCGGTGTGAATGATTTGATTCAGATTTGGTCTGATTGATTTGATTTAGAATCGGTCTGAATGATTAGATTCAGAATCGGTCTGAATGATTAGATTCAGAATCGGTCTGAATGATTAGATTCAGAATCGGTCTGAATGATTTGATTCAGAATCGGTCTGAATGATTAGATTCAGAATCGGTCTGAATGATTAGATTCAGAATCGGTCTGAATGATTTGATTCAGAATCGGTCTGATTGATTTGATTCAGAATCGGTCTGAATGATTAGATTCAGAATTGGTCACTGAATGTGATTTATAATATAATGATTATAAGTATAGTAATAATTCTAAATTGTTTCTCACACAAAGCTATCATATGTTTTCAGAAGACATATCAAATGTGTATATAGAGCAGGAGTCATATGGAAGACTTTCATGATACTTTTATGGTGTTTTTGTGTTCTTTTGAAGCCTAAAAGCTTTAATTCTCCACTGTAATTGCAGGAGTGGGGAGAAGGAAATAATAATGTTCTCATAGTTGTATATTTTATAAAGGATAAATCTGTAATTGTGTGTGTTTGTGCAGATGACTATTTTTCTACCAGAAGACTGATTACAGTGCTGGAATATATGCAGATTGAGGGTAAAAATGCTGTTGATTATGATGAAATAGAAGCCATATGAGGTTAGTACCAGTCCCATAAACTGATGGCTTGGATAACCCCAGAAATATGGGGAAATAAAACTCATCATAAACCACATAGCTACTAAAAACTTGAGGAAAATGCCATCTACATAAGTCAGCATCTTCATAACCCACCATAGTTTATTCAGCTGTCAGCATCTTCATAACCCACCATTTATGCAACACATAAATCAAAAATGTTTGTTTCATAATTGCTGACATGCAAACCAACAGCCTACATAACTCAATTGAAAGCAGAAAGCGATGTCAGTTTACCTTCGCCTGTTGCCTGAAAGTGCTGCCTTGCGTTTTCACCTGTGGGAAGTTCCTAGCGCTGATTTTGATGTGCGGCTCCCTCAAATGAGGCTGTAATTGTGGGGTTGCTTTGAGAGATGGGTGGCTGAGATGCGTAGCAGAAATAGTCTCTTAAACACTTGTCAAGATGTCCTCCTCCTCCGGCCCACGCTCACCTTCATTAAGGTCTTGAAGCAATTACCAAACACCGGCGATGACCAGCGGCAAGATTGTCAGAGAAGTCAACAAATGGCCACACAGATGAAAAGATACAAAAGACATGCATGGCTTCATGTGTTTACTGCTGGAGTAAACATTGAAATAACCTGTTAAACATTACATTTTTGTGCAAACATTTAAAACTTGTCTCTTTATATAGAAGCTTTTTGGCATAAAGCGTTCTTTAAAATTGATTCAGGAACCCTAGAGGTCTATATAGAACCCCATTAAACCTTTTCTCAGAGTTTATGGAGGCTTTTGTTAGAAATCAGTACAGTATTCCCCTTCAATACAATATTTGAATAATGGAATTCATATTCAAGCATGTGATTGGTCCACAGCTGGAGTCTTTCTTTCTCTGAAACTGCCGGTGCACACAAATGATCATACTTTACAGTAATATTGGAGTTTCAAATACATATTTGGAGTTAGCATGTTCTTAATTCCGTCTATTGCAATAAGAATGTGTAAAGAGCATTTACCTCAGTCATTTTTTAGCTTTAAGCTTGGCTGAATCTTGTCTATTGAGGCACATTTACAAATCTCCCATTCATATTCTGGTGCACAAGTTTGTGAATTGTTTTTGATTGTAATTGCCATTATTAGTGCTTTTAAAGGGAATTCTGTGCTGGGTTCAAAAGTTAAGATCTCTGTCGATGCTGTCAATAACCACAGACAAAACAACAACAAACTGAGATTGCAGTACGGGGCAGAGCATTCTGGATAGCTATTTTATTATTTTATTTTTACTTTTTTTACTAATGAAAATGAAAAATCTGTCATCATTTACATTATTTTTTCTGTGGAACACAAAAGTTTTTTTTTTTTTTTTTTTTTACAAGTTTATTTTTATCCATACAATTAAAATATATATATATATATATATATATATATATATATATATATATATATATATATATATATATATATACACACTGCCAGTCAAAAGTTTGGAATCGGTAAGATTTTTTATGTTTTTAAACGAAGTTTCGTCTGCTCACCAAGGCGGCATTTATTTAATTAAAAATACAGTAAAAACAGTAATATTGTGAAATATTATTACAATTTAAAATAACTGTTTTCTGTTTGAATACATATGTGTGTGTTTGTGTGTGTGTATATATATATATATATATATATATATATATATATATATATATATATATATATATATATATATATATTTTTTTTTTTTTTTAATTCATCATTTTAATTTTTTTTTTTTTTTAATTTTTTTATTTATTCCTTTTTTCCCTTTTGTGGCTATACTCTACTGAATGTGAATCACAGTTTATCTAAAGTTTAAAAAAATATATATATATATATATATATATATATATATATATATATATATATATATATAGATATATATATATATATATTTTTTTTTTTTTTTTTTTCTTATAGAATAAGGCATAAATCTGAATTAATTTTCATGGTTATAGACAACATTTCAAAGATTACCATGAACCCAGAACATCTCTTTAATAAATATTTTAATCCACTGATTGTATTTGACTGTACTTGCTGTTCATAATCACAAAGTTTTGACAACACTGTGTTTTTTAACCCCTTTTTTCCTTTATTTTTCACCCATCATTAAAATGTTGGCCGTCACAGAGGCTAAAGTGAGTGTGAATGTGCCATTCTGCTCAGAACGGACTGACGAGGAAAGACAAACTCATTTTCCTCTCCCTTAATGAAGAGTGAAATCCTGCCATTTCTCGTTGTTGCTCCTGCCTGCCAATCCGTCCTCCCTTCAGACGGAAGCGTTCCAAACACATTTGCACTGAGCACTGATGAATCACCAAATACAGACATTATATTTAGACAGACGCAAGCTGCATTTACACATTCAGCAGCATGCTCATTATTAACATGTATATAGACGTAGATAAAAAGACTATTAGTGATAGCTTTGACATTGGTGTTATGTTTGCTTTGATGATAGTGTCTTTGAGGATCCCATTTGTGTTGAAATTTGTTTCATGCTCGTACTTTGTGATTTTAATCCCGTCCGAAGTGTTTTAAATTTAAATTTAAATTGTATGTGTTGTTTATGAAGTTCACAAGAGGAGCAGCAGCGTTCACGCCTGATTAAATCTCTTATTGCTCTGATTTCCGAGCTGGAAATGAGTTGGCTTGGGCTTTTCCGTTTTAAAGAGTAATTAGACATCTCTGGTATAGTTTATCTAGTTTGTGTGTGTGTGTGTGTGTGTGTGTGTGTGTTTAGTCTCTTAATATAATTTGGTGGAAAAGTACAGTATCAGTCCATTTCCGTATGGACAGAGGCGATTAGCATTAGGTTCTAAAGAGAAAATGGATTAGAAATCATTTCCGCTTCTCCTAATGCCCTTAAAGGAAAAGTTTTGAAAAGTTTCTGTGAATCTGTCTCACCTTCTCTCATTTGTAGTAATTGTGACTCTGGGGTGAATTCAAGGAACAAAATTTCATTTAGAAGAAATATTTGTGTACATTTTCTATTGATCAGAGCTGCATTAATTCATCAGATGATGGAGCGGAGCTGGAATATATCCAGACAAGCACACAATATATATAATAACCCTGGTGTTAAAACATTATTATATTTTGACTCTGCCACATGTGATAAAAAGCATCTTTTCCATGCTTGTAGAGAGGCTCCGCCCACACACTCTTCTGATTGGCTGTGATTTTGGATTGATTTGGTTGCGAGTGCAGTGCACTTGCAGAGAGACTCCGCCCACATGCTCTTTGATTGGCTGTGATTTTGGATTGATTTGGTTACAAGGGCAGTGCACTTGCACAGAGACTCCGCCCACAAGCTCTTCTGATTGGCTGTGATTTTGGATTGATTTGGTTGCGAGTGCAGTGCACTTGCAGAGAGACTCCGCCCACATGCTCTTTGATTGGCTGTGATTTTGGATTGATTTGGTTACAAGGGCAGTGCCCTTGCACAGAGACTCCGCCCACATGCTCTTTGATTGGCTGTGATTTTGGATTGATTTGTTACGAGGGCAGTGCACTTGCAGAGAGACTCCGCCCACAAGCTCTTCTGATTGGCTGTGATTTTGGATTGATTTGGTTGCGAGTGCAGTGCACTTGCAGAGAGACTCCGCCCACATGCTCTTTGATTGGCTGTGATTTTGGATTGATTTGTTACGAGGGCAGTGCACTTGCAGAGAGACTCCGCCCACAAGCTCTTCTGATTGGCTGTGATTTTGGATTGATTTGGTTGTACTGCAGAGCAGTGTTATTTACAAATTTCAGCATTGATTTATTAGCACATTCTCTCCATTATCTAATTTGCACATTTTTTTTTTTTTTTTCTAATTTGCACAGTTTTAAGTGAATCTGGTGCTAAAACAATATAAATAACACTATCAGTGGGTGATAGTTCACACAAAAATTAATTTATTCACTCTCATGTCATTCCAAACCCTTATAACTTTCTTTTCTTTTTTTTTCTGTGGAGCACAAATGAAGATATTTTTTTGACTTAAATGTTTAAGGGTTTTATTTTTGCCCATACAATGCAATTTTTATTTTTATTCTTGTATATATCTTCTTTCATGTTCCACCGAAGACAGGTTTGGAACGACATGCGAGTGAGTAAATGATGACAGAATGTCATTTTTGTGTTCACTGTCCCTTTAAGCTACATTCACTCTGGGCTTTGATTTCCGGAACAACTCTTCTAGAAATTTCCTGTGTGAAAGAGGCTTTAGTGAAATTCCCCTCTCTTATTTTCCAAGGCACATACCAAGAAACCCGGGCGTTTTTGTTCTGTGGTAAAAATCTGTGTTTGTCAATCACACATCTGACATCTGAATGGATTTCAGGGAAGTAGGAGGAGTCGGAGTGTGTGTTCCTCTGTGATTAGTCAGTGGTGTTTCATCAGGCGACATTCTAGTTCCCTAATGTTTGCAAATTAGTCACTGCGGATTGTACAAATTTCCCTTGCCTTTCCCGTTTGTGTTGAGTAGTTCAATCATATAGCAGGGTGAGATTTACCTGAATAACACCAGTCACTTGCATGAAACATTTGTCATAATACTGCTGCAATAACCTGGAAGCTTTACTGATGGATGAGACTGAAGTTATTATATTCAAAAAGGGGGGGAAATGATGCTGTCATGATGGCATGTGTTCCCCAGAGTCACTGCGCTGTCAGATTAATATTTATCATTGAGTTGTTTGGCACATGCCCTTATATGACCGAGTCTGACATCTGCTAATGCGCTTCAAAATCTACATACAATCTGGTTTATGCCATATGTTCATCAAGTGAGTAGTTTGCATTATGACTTGTTTTTGCTTTACTATTGAAGAAATATTTGATAGCTTGTCTCAGGACACTGTTTGGAAATGCAAGGTTTGTATTGTCTCTGTTATTCCTGTTATAATGTGAACAGAGAATCTGTGTAATTATGCCCAGACTTGCGCAAACTTGAAAACAAACCAGAAAGAAACAAGAGGAAAAAATGTAATTGTATGTAATGAAGCGATTCCAACACCCACATGCAAGCCGTGGTGTTCTTTCTTCTCCCAGACAAATTAATTTTTAGTTTAATTACTGACTGTAGAATGTGTTGCATGAAGAATTAGGGCATGTAATAATTTGAGGGGAGAAAAGGTCCATCACTCAGGAAAGGCTTCTTCATTACATTCAAATCTTTTTCAAATGTTGTTATCTGAACAACCGGTCAGAATTGGAGTTTCATGAGATGAATATCACTGAATGTAAATGAGTCAGATGTGGATTCAGTATCGCTCAGATTGATTCAGTGAGTTTATTCAAACTGAGTTCTAGAGCAGGGATTCTCAACTCTGGTCCTCAAGGTCCACTTTCCTGCAAAGTTTAGCTCTAATCCTTAAAAGAATCAGTTCACAAGAGTCATTTGTTAGTGAATCCGATTAAACCGGCCATGCTGTATGTTTGTTTCGTGAGCAGCTTGTAAGGATGACTCAATAGAAAGACACATTTTCAACATATTAAGTAGATTATGGTCTGTGGTAAACATTTACTTAAAGAGACTGTAGAATAAACTTTACAATAAGTCAGCATATGGGTCATTGACGAGTAAGGTTTTTAAAAGTGTAAAAAAACATAATGGAGATATAATTAATTTTGAAGTTTTATTAAGTGTTAATGAGATTATGTGGTTTTTATAATCAATTAACACTGCTTTTGTCATTTTTACAAGATGGACAAAATTTGTCACCAAAAAAGTAATTCGGTTTAACCGAATGACACATTTGGTTAGTCCAAATGACGATATTTTTAAACAATGTTAACAGGCTGATATCTAGCAAAAGGACAATCAAACATTTTATATTTAGTACAAGTTCTTAAAATATTACAACATTTTCCATGTTTTATAGCGGTTGTACCGAATGACCTGATGTTTCGGGACATGCGTAACCTGAAAACATGAATTTTTCAAATAGTTAAGAGAGAGTTAGTTACTTTGCTTCACGACCATGTGGTCCTTTGCAGGCGTCTGAATGATGTCACATCCTGTCACATGATATTGACCGCATGACTTGATCTAAAATGGTCCCTTTATATTGATTACTCCAAATGACATCAATGAAATTCATTTTTCCGGACATTCTTTCTCATAACAAAGCAACGACTTCTACACATAATTTTAATACCATTACTATGTTGATATATGATGTTATAAAATCATGCCAGAATAAAAAATATATACGGTTATTATATTTTAAGATATTTTAATAAAATGAAATGTCTGTATTGGTCTTTGGACGGTTAAACCGAATGACCTTTTGACACTTCAAAATCTTTAAAATACCTTTATATGTAGCAAAATATAATTAAAACCTTTTGGATTCAATAAAAGAGATCTAGTTGTACTACCTTACATACTTTGGATCTTATCTTTGTTTTTTATTATTATTAAGGCCTTTGGGGGGAAAAAATGACCCGTCACATCATTGACCCATAAAAGAGACACAGTCGTACCTCAGATGTGAATTTGGAAACAACTGTGTTTTAAATGTGCAATTTTCTAGCAAGTTACATAAAAGCTTCAGCTATATCTGATTCGTCAAGTCTGTAATCTCACATACTTGTGGTAGTATATACTTCATGTAGCAACTCCAAATTGAGGTTACACTTTATTTCGATAGTCCACTTTAGACATTCTATTAGTAATTTTGCAACTAACTGTCAACTAACTCTCATTAATTTGCAACTACTTGTAAACTAGCTCTCATTAGAGTATTAGTAGACTGTCAATGTTACCCAAAATGCTCTTGCAAGATCGTAGATTAATTGTGTAGTAAAGATAGTAAGGTTTCGGTCATAGGTGTGCTTTAAACTCTGATACATTAACAACTTTGAGAAAGTGACAACCTTCAACTTGAACTTGAGCTTGATGATTTAATAAATCTTCAATAATAGTTTTACCAGATAATATCACATCAAATGAGTGGAAGTGCTGGAGAAAGAGGAAAAATACAATATCCTTTTCCCATATGAAAGATGTCCACTTATTGAGAGGGGTCATTAGTCGCCGACGAACCTCAAGGTTATGAACATAAATCACTGCTTCAAAACATTAGGACCCCTTCCTGGACTAATTTCCTGGCCTCTGAGGTTCATGGCTGATTAAAATGTCGAGTCATCAGATTTAAGGGCTCTTTTGAGAGTTTCATCCCTATCAATGAAAGGGTAATGAGATCCAGCACCTTGCTGATTATCACACAACGACCAGAACTGGGCTTCACCAGTCGAGACAGTGAACTTCCAAACCACTTACACGCTTATCAATGTCTAATATAATTGCGTCTTTCGACTTAGAGTCTGGATCGCTTTTATATATGTAGGAGTTATAGACATCAGCCATGTGTGACTGACAGATGGACTTAACCAGCCTAGATTCAGTAGTAATGATGATGTTCAGACAGTTGAGTTTATAACAATTCTGACTTTATATCTCACAATTCTGACTTTATAACATGCGAGTCTGACTTTATAACTCGCGATTCTGACTTCATAAGATGCAATTCTGACTTTCTATCATACAATTCTGACTTTATAACTCGTAATTCTGACTTTATATCACACAATTCTGACTTTATATCATACAATTCTGACTTTATATCTCATAATTCTGACTTTATATCACACAATTCTGACTATCTCGCAATTCTGACTTTATATCTCACAATTCTGACTTTATATCTCACAATTCTGACTTTATAACTTGTAATTCTGACTTTATAACTCGTAATTCTGACTTTATATCTCACAATTCTGACTTTATATCTCACAATTCTGACTTTATAACTCATAATTCTGACTTTATAACTCGTAATTTTGACTTTATATCTCACAATTCTGACTTTATATCTCACAATTCTGACTTTATAACTCGTAATTCTGACTTTATAACTCGTAATTCTGACTTTATAACTCGTAATTTTGACTTTATAACTCACTATTCTGACTTTATGTCTCGCAATTTTGACTTTATAACTCACAATTCTGACTTTATAACTCACTATTCTGACTTTATGTCTCGCAATTCTGACTTTATCTCATAATTCTGACTTTATAACTCGCAATTCGGACTTTATAACGTGCAATTCTGACTTTATAACCTTTTTATTTTTTTATTAAGTGGTGGAAACAAGCTTCCATTGCGTTGCATAAGTCAGTATCATTCTTTTCAGTGCAAACACTAAAGATTGCACACTGCCTATGAAAAGCAGTTGATAGATCATTGATCACGGCATCCATAATTCGTCGAATAATGGAAAAGAGCATTAGAACGACACACATATTTGAATTCCTTTAGTAAATTGGGTCATAAAACAAAGCGTGTGCAAACCAACAACGCTATCATCGTGCATTTTTAGTGAATTCCCTCATCTGTCTGACTCTGGTGGCGCCATTCCATTGTCTTTTAATATTTAATCAATTAACTTCAATTGTTCTTTTGCGATTTGTGTGGTGGTGATATTTATAATGGAATTTACATCTGGCATTCACATGGGAGGGAATAAAACAACATCCCTAATTTAAAATGAGAATGATGACACAAAAAGCATGAGAGAGGGGGAGAGATTGAGCAGAGATGAGGGAGGGCTGCGTTCCCTGATGTGCCGCGGGATTGAGGCTCTTCTCAGCTCCTGCTTGGAGGATTACTGCATTTACACTTCAGCTTAAAAATAGCCCCGTGATAATTTATTTAGCCGGAGTGAGCCTGTCTGCATTGTGTTCCTGGAGAAGAACTTCCTCTGCCTGAGACTGATACACTTCCTCAAACCTCACATATAAATGCAGAACATTAGACTTTCGAAACATTACATCCAAAATCAAAATTACAACGTTGGTTATTGTCATCAAAGAAAAGAATGAGGAAAAGTCTGTATGAAAAGACTGGAAATCAGGGGCTTTATTCCCGAGAGGCAAGGGCAGGGCTGGGTTTACCATTCTGGTGCCAAAATCAGGCTGATATCATGTAGTCTGAACCTGGCATAAAGAAACACTACCAGAATTGTGAGATATAAAGTCAGAATTGAGATTTATAAAGTCAGAATTGAGTGATATAAAGTCAGAATTGAGTGATATAAAGTCAGAATTGCGAGTTATAAAGTCAGAATTGAGTGATATAAAGTCAGAATTGAGTGATATAAAGTCAGAATTGCGAGTTATAAAGTCAGAATTGCGAGTTATAAAGTCAGAATTGCAGTTATAAAGTCAGAATTGAGTGATATAAAGTCAGAATTGAGTTATAAAGTCAGAATTGCGAGTTATAAAGTCAATATTGCAAATTATAAAGTCAGAATTGTCAATATTGCAAATTATAAAGTCAGAATTGCGAGTTATAAAGTCAGAATTGCATGATAAAAACTAAGAAAAAAAGAAGTTTTTGTGTGAATTGTGTGATAAAAAGTCAATTACCTTTTTTATTTTTTTAATTCTTGGCGGAAACAAGCTTCCATACAATGCAGTATGGATTGAACTGCGGTGCAACTTTTTTAACTTTCACCCCTGATAGTTCTTTTGTTGCACCTCCTTCATAGAGTTTGTTGTATTTTGTGTAAGATTCAGCCTCTACTAATGAAATCTAATAGTGCATAATGGCATGCTGTTAATCATCAGTTGAAGGTTGGTTTTACAAGGTTAACGATGGCAGGGAGAGTGTATTCTCATGTGGGCTCGGGGCTTTGGGTATTTATCAATGTCAGGTAGAGGCGAGCAGCCATAACTGCCATAGCATCCCTAAGTGAAAAATGTACAGAGGTCTTTGGGGAAAGTTGTGGACTTTTTGTAGAACTTTTGAGAAGTATATATGTGTGTGTGTGTGTGTGTGTATGATGTGCATGATATGATATGTCAATTTGGACCAAAATCTTTGAGGAATGATTCTAGCACCTTTTTGAATTTATGCCACGAACAATTAAGGCAGTTCTACAAGCTAAATCCAGTACTAAAAACCAGTATGAGAGCTGTACAAGTCTTTTTTGTTCATCCCCTTCATCAGTTCATCTTTCTCCAGCCTTCACTGTAAATCATAGGATGCTGTTGTGCAGGAGAGAGGAGTGAAGGCATGGGAAATGCTCAGGCACAACAGAGCAAATGCCTACATAAATAGACCCATTTACTTCACCTCAGATACAGTGATCTTTTGTTTGTTGTTGGAAATCAGGGCAGAGAGAAGAAACTTATAAGCCGCAGCAGAACAGGACGACCTATTTAAGTCTTTGCAGTGTACAAGGAAGAATGCATTGAGCATGTTGTGCTTACTGTAAATGTGGTAGTCTGTAAATGTTTTTCCCTTGCAGGAAGAAATTGCAGTACAGTGTGACAGATGGGACCTGTGGACGAAAATATATACGTGTGAACAGAACAGATGCTGCATTACTGTGTAACTAGTCACGCAGACAAAAGTTAGTCCCATGAAAATAAACCCCAGGTGACGTTTTGAGGATGAAGTGATCGCTTTATTATTGGGTGTGCATTATTTTCAAATAATTCAACGGACCGGAGTCAGTTATTCCGCTTATACTACAGTTACCACACCTCAAGACATTGTTCAGATGTTGTATTTCAAGACATTTATCAGGTTTTTGTACCCTAAAGGGTCCTTCAGGACAAATTTGGGCACAATCATTTTGTTTTTATTTAAATAAATGATTACTCTGTCTCCTACTTTGTCTTTTCCTTATAGCATGGTCAGATTTGTCTGTAAGCATATTTTGGCATCTAACCCAACACAAAATTCTACAATTTTAATTTGTGATAAAATCTAAAACTTCAGAGGTTAAGTTCGTTACAACAATGGTTTATAGATTTCAGCCATTGAGTACTACTGCCATATAGTAGCTATTGATATTTTTGCTATTTTGATATTTTTATACCATCATATGTCGCCAAAGCCACCATGTCTGAACTTACTGGAATGATTTTTTTTTTTTTTTTTTTACTGAAGTAAACAAAATATTATAGGGTTAGTTCACCCAAAAATGAAAATTCTGTCATTAATTCCTCACCCTCATGTCGTTCCACACCCGTAAGACCTTCATTCATCTTCAGAACACAAATTAATATATTTTTGATAAAATCCGATGGCTCAGTGAGGCCTGCATTGACAGCAAGACAATTAACACTTTCAATGCTTTACTTTCAAAGCTTTATGAATCTTTTGTTTCGTATCAGTGGTTCGGAGCGTGTTCCAAACTGCCAAAGTCACATGATTTCACTAAACAAGGCTTTGTTACGTCATAAGTGTTTTGAAACGTTTTGAAATTTCAATGGTTCACGTGACTTTGGCAGTTTGATACACGCTCCGAACCACTGATTCGAAACAAAAGATTCATAAAGCTTAATGAAGCAGTGTTTTGAAATCACCTATCACTAGATATTGTTGAATAAAGTCGTTATTTAGTTTTTTTGGCGCACTAAAAATAATTCTTGTCACTTCGTAACATTAAGGTTGAACCACTGTAGTCACATGAACGGTTTTAAATATGTCTTTAGTAGCTTTCTGGGCATCTGAAAGTGTAAATTAACATGCTGTCAATGCAGGCCTCACTGAGCCATCGGATTTTATCAAAAATATCTTAATTTGTGTTCTGAAGATGAATGAAGGTCTTACAGGTGTGGAACGACATGATAGTGAGTAATTAATGACATTATTTTCATTTTTGGGTGAACTAACCCTTTAAATATAACATAAAAATAAACATTTTACATTAAAAGTATGGTACTTTTAGATGTAAATAAATTCAAAAATACCCCAAAAATCAGGAAAAAAAAATGCACAAATTGATAGTTTTTATTTATTCGAAGAAAAAGTGAAATGACATATATTTAAAAAAAAAAAAAAAAATGTAAATATTTTTGTAATTTGGTGGCAAAAAACATGGAAATAATTGGTTGTTTTTATCCTATTGTTTACTATATGTATTTGCTTGGTCAGTGTCGTTATGGGTTTCGGTTCTTTTGCTGTTGTCGGCTATGAAAACTGAAATCATTTGACGAAGTGATATGGAACTGTAATCAGCCTGGAACTACTACTACGACTTACACCTTAGAACGTTCGTCAACCAATCAGATTCAAGCATTCAACAGCCCCGAAGTATATGGAATGTATGTATGGGTCAGGCACTCGATAAAATCCATTAACTAATCTAAATTCAGAGTGTGTGAGCAGTACTGCCTCGGGTCATTTGCCGAAACAGAAGTTTGAAACGTAGAACCCTTCCAGTCTTCCAATTGGAGCTCATCTTGGTTGTACTACAAAGGGAAGCGCTGTCAGTTTTTGGTGGAGCTGCACAATCTAAAGGAAGAGAATCTGGTGTTGAGGCAGGCGAGGGTTGTGCTCTGATTCAATAACACTGGTAAGAACTCATTATGAATGCATAGGTTGCCTCCAGCTTCTGTTACTCTTGAGCTTTCCAGGATTCCTGGCGCTCCATTTTTCTTTCTCCTCCTCTCCTCTCTCTCCCACACCATCCTCATGGCCGCTCAACTGTGATGTATTTGAATCTGATCTATCTTTCAGAGATGGGAAATGCCATCTTTTCCCCCCTTCAATGTGCACATCAAGGAAAGGTTGAGTTGATGAACATCCGGTTCATTTTTTTGGAGTTCAGATATTTTATAAAAGCATTCTCAGTCCAAACTACAGGTTTTGCATGGAGAGATCAGCCGCCTGAGCAGATCTTATTGTTTCAGAGTTGACAGGGAATGGAGCGGGTCCTCGGTACAGTTCTCCCGCTGTCACATTCAGCCTGTGATAATTAATCAGAGAGAAGAGGATGAATCAAAAGAACAAAAATATTACGATTGTACGGTGATGGTATCAGATGAATACCATAACATTTTTATATATATACCATGGTACTGAATGGTTACCATTTTCATACTTTGGTATTCACAATCTGGTTTTGGTAAATGTCCACAAATGTGTGTGTTTACCTACTTAAATATATTTTGGGAACAAGTTTATACCCAGAAGTAAGCCAAACATAATAAAATTGCCCAACGCATCCTTTTGGTGACGTCTTTATTTGTAAAAACAGTATAATAAAGTTTTATTTTAATTGTAAAAATGCAGAAAGTTTTCTGTGGGTTAGTTTACAGTATTTAGCTGCGTATAAAAACAATAAAAGTATATGCAATGCCCCCATATAGATACCTAAGTAAACATTTGTGTTTTTGTTTGTGCGTTTTTAAGTGTATTTACAGGGTACTTAATCCAACACTTGGTATACTACCATGTATACCCCCCTTACTACTATACCATGATACTACCATGTTTTTTGGACTTGTTCCATGTTATTACCATGATTTTTTTTTTTACATTTACCAAAGTGTACTATGGTATTTTTGAGTATTATGTAAATACCAAATTTCAGTACCTTGGTATATCTTAAAGTACCATAGTATTACCATGGGACTGCCATTGTATTTTTTCATAAAGGGAAAAACCTTTTACACTTTATTTTGAGGTGATGTAGTTACATTGTAATTACTCAAATAATTACTGTGTTATAGTAATTAACCACATGTACTTACTATAGAGTTACGGTTAGGGTTAGTTACTTGTAATTATGCACAATTACTGTTATTACTATAGTACACTCTAAAAAGTAATTCAGGGGACCTGTTAGCACAACTTAAATAAATGCATGGTTGCAAGTTAAAAATTCGAATTTATTGTTTTAATTAAACCTTTTAATTTAATCTCAAATTTCTGCGTTAATTGGCTTTTTTTAACATTAAGTTTTGTGGTTATCATTGTTCTGAAGATTAAATACATGAAGGTAAACACTATTGACTCTATAAGCAATGACTGCACTAATCCCAGTAATATTCATTTATTCATTTATTTATAATATTCAATTTATTTTAGCCAATTTTCTAGAGTGTACATGTAGTATGTGCAACTATGTCACCTTAAAGTAAGCCAAACCTGATAAAATTGCCCTAAAACTCCTTTTAGGGACATACTTATTTGTAAAAATTGTATAACAATGAAGTAAATAAGTTTTATTTTAATTGTAAAGATGCAGAAAGTTTTCTGTGGGTTATTTTACAGTATTTATAATCAATAGTACAGTATTTAGCTGCATATAAAAACAAAAGTCTATGCAATGTCCCTATTTAGATAGCTAAGTATTTGTGTTTTTGTTTGTGCGTTTAAGTGTATTTATCCAACACTTAGTATTCTACCAAATATACTACAGTATACTACTATACTACCATGTTTTTTGGACTTGTTCCATACTGTGTTTTACATTTACCATAGATTGGTAAATTGATTTGATTTGAACTAAAATAGATCATATTAATTGGTTCCAGGGCTGGTAGTTGGAGCAACTTAATTTTTTTGAGTAATCAACTTAAAAAATTGTGTTTATGCTACAAATTAAGTTCCTCTAACTCAGTGTAGCTTGTTGGTTGAACGTAAATTCACTCAAAGTTGCCATAACTCAAAAAAAAATTGATGCAAACTGTTACTTTAGGGTGACGTATTTACGTTGTAATTTCTCAAATAAGTACTGAGTAATATTAATTAACTACATGTGCTTATTATAGAGACGGTTGGGGTTAGGGTTTGGTTTAAGGGTTAGTTACATGTAATTATGCATAATTTACTGTTATTACTATAGTAAGTACATGTAGTAACGTGCAACTATGTCACCTTAAAATAAAGTGTTACTGAAAAACCTTGGCAATAAGAATATTAAAAGACCATTGTGGTATAATGATGGTATCAGATACCATGGTACTGAATCGATTCTGTTCTCATATACCATAGTATTTACATGGTACTCGTAGTAAATTTCAAAGAATACAAGAATCAATATGACACATGTTCAAAAACAGTAGTGCAGTACTGTCATGATAAATTGCATGTCCATAAAATCTTTTTGCTAGTAAAGATGTCTATAATGTACATGAATTTCATACATGTTGATGGCCGTAGAGCAGCACCCTTTGACTGGTTAGATGTCGAGATGATTGTGTGTGTGTGTGTGTGTGTGTGTGTCTGTGTGTGTGTGTATTCCACTGTAGAGTCTAAATATGTACCTGTCTCCGTGTAGCATGTCAGCAGTCCTTGGCAAATTGAAGGAAAATTCCTGACCTTGATTTGCAACAAACAAAAACAAAAAAAGGGCGGCTTTATCGTTCAGCCGAACCCCCAGAGCCTCCTCCCGCTCCCCCTTCCTCGACAACAGCGTTGTGCGCGGCTGTTCGGGATGGAGAGCCTGTGTACGGTGCTTTGACAGCTTGTCAGGAGACCCCATGATAATGAATTTCAAATGCTGGATATGCTCTCTGTAGCCAGCAGCAGCCAGTGTGTTCCTGGACTGTTTGTGCTCTCCGGGAGATTGTGTAGTGTGTGTGTGTGTGTGTGTGTGTGTGTGTGTGGATGCTTAATACAATCTATATCACAACATGATTCATACATTAGGTTTTTAATGGTGAATTCATACTCATGCATTCATCTGAATGTCATATGTCAGTTAAATCGTGATGCGTATCGTACTTTGCTTTTGGCTTCATTTTTTTTTTTTCTCTTTGTCTTTCCTGTGTTTCTCTCCTAAAGGTCAGATGAGATATTCTGAGAGCCACTGAATGCTGGATAGTGTCTCTCCTATTGATTCACCACCATTTTGTTTTCTTTCTCTCCCTCTTTTTCCGTTCCACTATCTTCTCACACTCTGTATCCTTATAACGGTCTTTTCCATCTGGACCCTCATTTGTACATATCAGTTCATCTGTTTCTTTCTACACAGGTGCTTTGTGTTCCTTCCCACTTGAGTGTGTGCTTCCCATTTAATTCCCATTTCTCCCCAGAGGACAGCTCAGAAGTTGCTCTTTTAGTTCAGGAGACTTGAATGGGGTTTTCAATTAAGTATCAACATCGTTTCTCCTAAAGAGAATCAAAATATATGGAAATTGTTGACAGAGTGAGAAAAAACTAACATAAAGTAAAGACCCTGTAAACCATTTCTTTATTGACCTCAGTGTATCCGTGGACTGAAAGGGATTGTTTTGTCTTCCCTGGAATTAGGGAGTCAAACCAAACCCATTAATTAAAGGGGATGTCCACATATTTTTGGCCAAGTATTGCATTAAAGATATCCCTCATTCTCAGTATCTAATTTCTCTTTATTAATTTCCTCTCTGTTGTTTGTGTTTGTGATCCTCTCTCATTTTTTGTCTTTTCCCTCTTCTGTGTTTTCAGCCTCTCTGGAGAGTTCGCCGTAGCTTGAGCAATCCTGGAGATCCTCGGTTCCCGGTCCATCTTCCACGACGCCCACAGCTCACTCCAGACTTTCAGCCCCTGCGGTCTTCCTTCTTTTAAAGCAGATCTATACCTCCCATTGATCAAAACAATCCTGAAATGGATCCAACTGATCTTCAGTAGCTCTTTTTACAGCGTATCAGCATATACAACCTCAAAGAATCGTCTGGACTATTGATGTTCTCTACTGGACAATGTGAAAGACTTGCTGCTGAATTGTGTTGTTTGTTGTATGTAATCCTGAAGTGTAGCACTTTAACCTCTCTATCTATCTATCTATCTATCTATCTATCATCTATCTATCTGGCTATCTATAAGCTATCTAGCTAATTAATTAGCTATCTATATAACTTTGTCTGCCTGTCTGTCTGTCTATCTAGCTAGCTAGCTACCTATAGGCTATAGCTAATTAACTATCTATATAGCTTTATCTATCTGTATATCTATCGATCTATCTGTCTATCTATCTATTTAGCTAGCTAAAGATCTAGCTTACTATCTGGCTATCTGTATAGGTAGCTATTAAGCTAAATAATTAGCTATCTAGTTTAACTATCTGTCTATCTATCTAGCTAACTATATAGCAATCTATATAGGTAGCTATCTATCTAGGTAATTAGCTATCTATATGGCGTTATCTGTCTATCTATTTGTCTCTCTAGCTAGCTAAAGATCTAGCTAACTATCTGGCTATCTATGTAGATAGCTATCTAACTAAATTAGCTATCTATAAGTTTATCTGTCTGTTTATCTGTCTTATCTGTCTAGTAAGCTAACTATCTGGCTATCTATATAGATAGCTATCTAACTAAATAATTAGCTATCTATATAAGTTTATCTGTCTGTCTTTCTAGCTAGCTAGTTAGCTAACTATCTGGCTATCTATATAGGTAGCTATCTAGCTAATTAGCTATCTATATAGCGTTATCTGTCTATCTATCTAGCTAGCTAAAGATCTAGCTAACTATCTGGTTATCTATATATGATATCTAGCTAATTAATTAGCTATCTATAAGTTTATCTGTCTGTCTATCTAGCTAGTTAGTTAGCTAACTATCTGGCTATCTATATAGGTAGCTATCTAGCTAATTAGCTATCTATATAGCGTTATCTGTCTATCTATTTGTCTATCTAGCTAAAGATCTAGCTAACTATCTGGTTATCTATATATGCTATCTAGCTAATTAATTAGCTATCTCTATAACTTTTTCTGTCTATTTGTCTATCTAGCTAGCTAGCTAACTATCTGGCTATCTATATAAGTAGCTATCTATCTAATTAGCTATCTATATAGCTTTATTTATCTGTCTATCTCTTGATCTATCTGACTATCTAGTTATCTATCTAACTATCTGGCTAACTATATAGGTAGCT
Source organism: Hypophthalmichthys nobilis (assembly GCA_037950665.1). Taxonomy (NCBI): domain Eukaryota; kingdom Metazoa; phylum Chordata; class Actinopteri; order Cypriniformes; family Xenocyprididae; genus Hypophthalmichthys; species Hypophthalmichthys nobilis. The sequence goes on from CM075483.1 coordinate 1,328,870, forward strand.
ATCTAGCTAATTAGCTATCTATATAGCTTTATCTATCTGTCTGTCTGCCTATCTATCTAGCTATCTATGATAGTTAATTAGCTATCTGTATAGATAACATGTTTATCTGGATAGCTATAGCTATGTAGCTTGGCTTACTAGCTGTCTAGATAGATAAACAAGCTATCTATCTCTTCACATGTAAACATACTAACGAAATAGTGTCATGAGGACTCCACCCTTTGCACGTCTGAATACTACTTGTCTCTTCCTCTCTCTTGTGTCTGCCGTCTCTTAGCATAATGTAAGATGTCTGGTCGACTTGCTTGGTTAGTTGTCTCTTTGTCTTTGTATGTCCCCGAGCTTGAATTCCCTCACCATCCATCAAAAGCAAGAGCCGTTATTACGTATGCCGTAGACTGAACTGCACTGTGACTGTGACCAGGTCTCTTAAAAAGACAAGCCCACCCTTCCACCGGGAGCTGCGTTTCACCCCAAATCCTTCTTTCATCGCCGGACCAAATGCATTATACCCTCATCTCTTGATCCGGGGTTTGACTCATGGTGGAATTCAATTAGAAGTAAGGATGAAGCAACTGAGCTCGGAGCTGTGAAACTGCAAGGACTCAGAAATGGAAGATGATTCTTTCTTTTTTGGATAAGAAGGCAGGAGAAAGAATGGGGGAAATAGATGACATGCCTCTGTGAAGTCTCATCCTGCCATTGGGAAAGACAAGGAAAGGAAGAAAATTTACTTTTAGGCATGGGACGGCATTATTAAAAAGTGTATAAACAAGACCGAGCATTATTTTGCATAAAAGAGGACTGTCACTAGGAGCCTTGAAACTTCCCATTCACTGTATCTTATTGAATAGAAATCCTCACAAAGGCATCACTGTTAATACGACATGGCCATTCACTGTTACCTTTTTAACTTGGAAGCACATGGAAGTTCTGAATCAAATGAACTGTCTTTGTACCCTTTGATCATTGTCACCTTTGTATCAAACCTCCATTACTTACAAGAGCCTCAGGTGTCAACAAGGCTTCTCACCTCAAAGAGACTTGCCACAATTGTAGCATGACTCCGCAATATCACACACCTTCCACAACGGCGCCAACACAAAGATCCATGACGGCGCAGACCCGCCATTGATTAACCAGAGCGGCTCCAGTTGTTTTGAGGGCTACAGTAATAGGTTACATGCTGCCGATCGTGGCGTGATGGAAGTTTTGCCTTACAAGACGCTTTAGATTGCAATGAGATCCAAAAATTGAGTGGAATCGATTAGACCTTGTCGATTAGATCTCATATTGGCTCTTGTCTGGCTCACCGGATGGAGTCAATACTGGGAATCTGGGGAAAAGCATGTTCCAATTAAAAACTAGCTACCATTTCATGCCTTTGTGGGGCCTTGGTGTTTTTTATATCTTTGAGAGGGCTCAACGCCAGGGGCTTTTGATGACTGAAGGGCTGAGAGGGTGAAAACTGAAATGGTCATTGGTTTTATAGCTGCTAAACTAGTATAGATATCACTATATGGGCCGTTCTACGGAATTGGTGCAAACTGCTGTCCCGCAACCAAAAAACACATTTAAAAGCATTTAAGTATTCAAATTTTAGATGTTTACTAAGATCCTTCTATTATCTATTTAATCCCACAATAATATTTAAAATATTAGTAATATATATAAATATATATAAAATCATCATTTATTTGGTACTTTCAACTGGGAAGTGGCTGTCCCGAACTCTAACCCCTAAACTTGTGAAAATGATACTGAAATAATTTTTTCCATTGTTGTTTTTAAAAATATATTTTTGATTCTTTTTCAAGTGAAATTAAGTTTTTAAGTTTTTAAATCATGAAACTTCATGTAAAAAAAAAAATGTGTCCCGCATTTTCATGTCACTACCGAAACGGTGTATGTTTTAATCCATTGGCTGAGACTGATTTTAACCATACTTCTACATTTTTGATCAGGAAATATTCCTGTGTCCCTCCCGCTCATAGTAGATAGGTCCATTAAATGTAAATGTTAAATGTAAAAGTCTGAAAATCTGTGTGTAACTTTAAGGAACGTCACTACCAAACACCTTTTTTCTGCAATTAAAGGTGCAATATGTAAGATTTTTGCAGTAAAATATCCAAAAACCAATAGGCCAGTGTTATATTTTTGGTTCACTTGAGTACTTACAATATCCCAAATGTTTGCAACTATTTGTAAATCGTGAGAAAATTGCAATTTTAACCAAGGCTCCGGGACGTGTGAGGAGTCGCCTGTCAATTGCGTCATACCCGCGTTACCCTCGGTTTCCGTTTTTTTTTTTTTTGTAGAAACCATGGAAACACCAAAGACGCTTTAATGTTTACATTTTTTAATAGACAAGGGAACAACTGTTTTGATATATTTATCGACAGAAAACTAATTATTGTTATATATCTCAACACGTTTAGTCTTATTGTTTAAATCTAATTTTCTTGATTTTTTGCGAGTACCATGCTTTACCATGCCTCAGAGAAAAACACTATTTTGTGAAGTAGCTAACATAGCATAAACAGATGCAGCTTTATTTTTAGTAACAGTAATACAGAATTTTCTCCATCATACAATACGTTCTAAAATTAATTGCATGCCATTTATCAACACAAGCCATCCAGCATTTAATATGATATTCTAAAATCGATCTATCTTACTGCAGTGTGCAAGAAGTGTCTCACAGCAGCCACAGAGTGAACGAGTAACATTATAACACTCTCAAATCTATCTAATATGATAAACAGAGCTGCGTTACCTCATACTCGTGACCGGAAAAGCGGAAGCAGCGCCGGCGACTGTGGCATAATAAAAGTCCCGCTGCTCATGAGGCGTGTGTTGCGCAATCGCTCCAGCGGCCTCGTTCAGCTTCGTCCTGCTCTGCTTCATACCACAGTAACGTTAATAATCGCATCCTTGAACATGATTTCTTCCCGAGTCCAATCCCGATTGTTTCCACCGTCGGTTGAGGTGAAGACCACATGTCCCAAGATTCCGCGTTCAAACTTGCCGTCATCAAGCTACGCCTTTGTTTTGAATAAGCCTCTAGCGGACAGAAAATATTACATATTGCACCTTTAAGCAACTTTTTTGGGTGTACAATTGTTCAAAACTGTGCTAGCTAACCATGTGCTGAGCAAGGCTCAAAAATATAGAAAATTGTCACTACCGAAACAGTAATTACCAAAACATCATTGTTTTGGTGTAGTGACAACACCATAATCACATAATCATTTATTTGGGGTAAATAAACAAAATTTTAGTACAGTTATGCAAATCATTAGTATTTTACTATGTTTTAGTACTGTTTTAGTATGCGAGTTCAAATTCTGTAATGTTTTGTGGTCGCTACCAACACGTTACTGTCACTACCGTCAAAAATCAAGTATATTGAATTATCAACTAAGATGTTATTATAGTGTTTGGGTCAATGTATATTCAAACTAATGAATCCTTAACTTTGAAATCAGTATGATAAACGTTATGCCTTTTACAAAGAAATATTGGATTCAAAATACAACAAATCTTATAAATTACACTTGAAATAGTTGAAATTGTAATTGTTATTTATTTACCTGTGAAAACTTTTTTAAAAAAATAGCAAAAAATATATTTACAAGGTAGATCTAAATAAAATCTTAATAGGTCAATGTAACCCTTCTTATTAAAATGTATTATTGTGTTTCGGTAGTGACAAATTTGAGGAGAGGAAAAATATTTGAAAACTTTCTGAAAATACAATATGAGAATTAACTGCACAATTACTAGAAATGTGGATATTATACAGTTTGCATGCATACAAAATTTGTGGAAAAACACTTTTTTTTTTTTTTTTTTTCCCAAGATGTTTCCAACTCTGACTTTGAACCAATTCTGTAGAATGGCCTATAAAGAGAATTTGTGTGAAACAGTTTAGATGAGCCACACCAAAATTAAATGCACAACTCTAAATCGGCTCTAAAAGACACCGAGTTTGAGTTCTTTTCTTGTGGATTAGATTATTAGATGTGAGATGTTCACCCACGAGGGGGTTGTTTTTGATTTGAACTTCATGAGATCATCTCATGGTACATTAACCGCAGAGTTCAAGTCAATTCAAAATCTTCAGCAAAAACTCAATAGCAGCATACTGTCGATTCAGACTCTTAGTTTGCCTTAGGGCATTTTTGTTATTTTCTAAGAAAAGTGCATAGGAATATTTAATTTTTTAAAGATTAAATTTTATAGCATATACTAGAGCTGTACAATACACTAAAACTGTGTTTGATAATCACATAAAAAAGACTTTAAAATATATAATGAACTTTGATACGTCAGAATCAAAACAACAATGATCAGTCATTCTCATGAGAGTAATGCCAAAAAAAAAAAGGCAAACACCAAGGATCCTTTTTGATCTTAAGACGCTAGACCTTGGAAAAACAAATTAATTTTAACTAATGCACAAATGTACAAGGATAATTAATGAATGAACATTCCCTCCCTGCTCTCTTATTTGTGAGAATTGCCTTTAGATCCACATAGACTCCAAAACTTCTTTGAGGAATAGAATATGACTGATTTTAGATATACGCTTCCCTCTAGTTTTATCTGACATAATATAAAAACATGTTACATTGGCATTCTTAAAGTTGAACCTTTGTCTGCGGAGCTGAATTTGGTGGATTATTAATGTCCTCACATGTACTGATGTTGTTCACGTCGGTTCTTTTATCAGCTCTGAACTAGATTGGAGAGCTGGACTGCATACAAATCAACTGAACGTTAGCCTCAAACTGCACAAAGTACTCATGGATAACATAAGTATATATATGAAGTTATTTATTTTCTTGCATACACTATATTATTGCTATATTGATGCATTCACTTACACAAACACAACACACCAATGTAAATGCATAACGCTGTTTGCATTAATCTGAATAATATTATTTACACCCATAATACACTACGAGAAATTATTTTTGACACTATATGCGAGCATGTTTTCTATTGTTCTTGTTCATTTGTGATGTTTTGAATTCGGCAGGCATGCAGACCAAACTATCAGACCCCTTTCTTTCCATATAGTGTGCATAAACGTTACTATTCATGAACATGTTAATATTCTAATAAACATATTAATATAACAAGGCCATTCTTTGTGTCTTATTGAACCCTTAGATGTTTAACCAATAGCTGTGATGTCTCCTTGTTAGGTGATCATGTGCATATTTATGTAATAGAGTACAACAATCAGGTTCCAGAAGTTCCATTCATTTTCTCCATAGTGAAATTGATTTTTAACCATAACTTATAAACTTTTAAAGACAGACCTACTGTGAGGTTGTTAATCGATGGTATTTTCTTTTGTTAAAGCCATCAGCCCACGTTATTTCAACTTATTTTTTAAATAATCTTGTTTAACAGCGGAACTCGGAATGAAGAACTACATTACCCATGATGCTGTACAGAATTCCACCAATCAAGGAGTTAAAAAGAGCTCTTTAGCTCCACCCACTCACATGAAGTTCCGTGAATGACGTAGTCAAGTCAGTCTATATATATATATATATGCATATTTTACAATAAAATTTTACAATAAACTTTAAATATATATATAAATATATTTGTAGTGTCATGGCAGACGAGCAAACCCACCATGTTTTTATAGATACTACTTTTATTTTATAACAGAATGTCATTTTAAGAGCCTAGTATTTGAAAATTTTTATAAACGCTTTCGAAAACGTGAGCTCCAGGCCGTCAGCAACCGTTCAACGCTCATGTACCCACAGAGAACAGCTTCATCTCGGACAGTCCTTCGGAAATTTGTCGCTGGCTCTTATGTACAGATAGTTAGTGTTTAAACATGAGGTATAATTAGTTTTGGGTATATCAAACGGGCAATCTTTGCTCCTATTAATCTATTACTTGTTCCAGAGCTAATATATTTGGCTTAAGGCTATATTAAGTTTCATAACTTTATATTTACATTGAAATGAAATCCTATATTAACAGGAGCGCTGCTTTTGTACGTTTGACTGAACTGTTTGATTGTGTTTATTTCCTATTTTACTTCTTACACTGTTATAATGGCTATTGTTGTTAATCTAAATATTATTGTTCAATAAATAATATTTTATATGAATAACATGCTGTATTAAGAGGCCATTAGTGGTTTCGACTTCAGTGAAACTTACATTAATACGCCATTAGATGGCGGCAAAGTGAGTCAGTCAGTCGCAAAGACTTTTATATTGAAATGAACTGAAACAAGGAAACAAAGCGTTGTTTTTACTTTAAACAACATCTTACAAGACGCAACTGACAAATGCATTGACTAGCGCTGTCATGGGAAATCCTCTTAAATGTTAAAAGGACAAAGACAAAGATTTCGATTTCCTCAGCGGACATTCAAACTGATTTTGTGATTATGAATATAAGATTGACCTGAAGAATATCAGCTAGATGCAGGTCGCTCAGGCGATCTCTCTCTCATAATATTTTACAGTGAGTTTCAATGAAGCGACTCAACGTTCTTTTGTTACTAGTTCTAAAGTGACATTGTAGAATTAGTAACAAAGGCTTTGGCTCAACTGTTAAACTGTCAACTTGAGATTTGAATCCGTGGCGGAAGGAAGTAGTTCCTCACAAAAAAGGCTATTAAGGACACTTCGTCGTTGTTCTTTATTTATTTACACACTCGTGCCGTCGAACTGTTATATCAGCACGCTGTAAATGCCTACGGCCGAATCATGCTGATATACAGCCATATCGCACGGCTACGAGTGTGATATTTCTCATATATGCTATAGGATGTAGTTCTTTTATAGGCTTTTAAAAGAGAAGTGCAAACAATAAAATGGATGTCTGTTGTGTCGTGTGGCTGGTTTCACCGGCACGTTAATCTAGATTGATATTGACTGGGCTGTGTTTTACACACACATACGTAAGGCAGCGGTGAGAACATCATCACACACACACACACACACACACACACACTTTGTTCTCATGCTGACGGTGAGGATTCAGGGTACCTGGTGGGAGAGAGTGAGAGATGAACAGACGGAGAGATATGACAGCACATCACTCCACCTCAATCCCTCTGTACTCTCCAGCGACTCTACCTGAGACATTCTCAGCATTTTACAGCTCTTTCTTTCAGCCCATCTCTCTTTTCCCTCATATTCCTGACTGCATTTGCACTTGCTCTGTCCTCTCATATCTATTTCTGAACTGTTTCCATATCTATCTATTTAAAATCCTTCTCTCTGCTCTCCTATGCTTGCATGCACCTTCTCTCAATCGCACCGTCTCTGTCACGACTATTAAAATTCAGCAGTCTCTGTATATCTATAAATACATACTCAAATATAATGTGTCAGCCTTCACTCTCCACAGTTCCACAGCATATATAGGCGATATATATGAGTATGAGCCTTCTGGGTAGATACATGCCAGCCTCGCCGCAGGCAGTGACATAACCACATATAGGCAAGTGTGGCGGAATCATAAACCCATGCCATTATTTGTGGCCTGTTAATAGGGTTAATAGGTTTGTTCACACTGCACATAACTCATTTGTTTTTCAAATCTGGCCTTTAAGTCGGACTGTTCTCACTGTGCTCATGCTAGTGATGAAATCTGTTTGTATGGCAGTATAGATGATTTCCAGCAAGATCTACCGTTCAACCGACCTTTATTTATTTTTTTATTTTACTCTCCAACAAATGCTGGGATAAAACAACCCAAGTTGGGTTGAGAATGGACAAACCCAGCGATTGGGTTAAATGTTTTCACTACGTGCTGAGTAGTTTTATTTAACTCAACTATTGTTTAAAAATGACTATATGTCTGGCTTAAAATGAACCCAAAATAGGATGGAAATTAAAAATCAGACACATAATTACTAGAGACAACAATAATAATCAAAAGGTGAACGTTTATTAATAAGCAATTTAATAAATGTTTATTGTTTAATTATTAAACTTATTAATAAATCTAATTAATAAATGTTTATTTTCAACATACTTTGGGTTCATTTTAAGCAAGAAATAGTCATTTTTAAACAATAGTTGAGTTAAATAAAACTACCCAGCAGGGTGGGTCAAACATTTAACCCAATCACTGGGTTTGTCCATTTTCAACCCAACTTGGGTTGTTTTTAACCCAGCAGATTTGATGAGATTGCAGTTTTTATTAGCCTATTTATTATCATTTTAAGTAATTTTTGCTAATTTTCTGTCACAACCATGATATGAAATTGTTTGGGATTTCATTTTAAATACATAATATTTTTATCTAGCAACACCAGAAAAACAAAATGGCTCCTGCAGGTAATTCATGTTATGATATTATATAAATGATTATTCTGTCTGACTGACGGGTATGACATTTCAACAGATTAATCTGAAAATCAGTTTGAAACATCTTGAAGTCTCATTCATTCATTCATTCAAGTCAACGAATCTCCAAATGTAACTCACAAGATTAAAGCATCTAAATGTATGAATGTAAATGGACATCATCCCAGCTAACGTGGCTAATGTTGCCATTAGATTCTGAAAATGTTATTTGTAAATGTTCTCTAAACGTGCAAAATGTTGTTTGTTAAATGTTGTAAAAACATTTTTTTTTTTGCACTCTAAATAAATCTTGGGTTATTTTTTCTACCCAATTTTTTGGGGTTATTTTTCCAGTTTTTGTGTAACCCAGCTCATGGGTCAGATGTAACAACCCAGTCTTTGGGTAGTTTTTGTGTTACCCAGCTCCTAGGAATTTTAATAAATATGATAATAAAGGAATTAGTAAACCAGTGGTTGTGTGGAGTATTTAAAAAAAGTATAGATGATTTAAGTGAATCCGTAAACATTAATTCATGTATGAAGTTTCGGGAAAAAAAAAGTTTTGTTATGCGAACATTCCATTTTGTCTGTTTTGCAAACATGTGAATGTTACTTTTGAATGTTCTCTGAACATTCTGAAACAAGTAGTAACATTTGAAAATGTTAAACGAACGTCTAAAACGTTTCAGAAAAAAAAAAACTTTCCATGAATTTTTGTTCTAATGTTTTAAGAACATCATTAAAGACCAGATAACGTTGAACAAACATTCTAATAATGTTCCTGGAAGAACGTTCGTTCGTAACTTTGAAAGAACCTTATTAGAACTTTAGCCAAAGTTCTGAGAACGTTCCCTGATGGTGCAGGCAGGAACAGAAGTGAGCATTGCTGGTCATTATGTGATCAATGCGTAAATGCACTTTTGTTAGTCTGTATGTGTCTTCTCAGACATAAAGGTGTGTATGTGAGTGTGTGCTTTTGTTAGTCCCAGTCGAGGGCATGTCTGGTTCCTCAGTCCTTGTCAGAATGACACAGCGGGTCGCCAAACACTTTCTCCAGCCTTGGTGCAGATGGAAGGCCACAGTGAAGTCCTGCTCGTCTTCCTTCCCATTCACTCTCTCTGCATTCTCATTATTTCCTGTCTCTCTTTCACACTTCATCCCTTTTTCACTCCCTCGACCAACAGCCACTGCGATTCATTCATGCTGACACAGTGAGTCTTTATCATTCACACACCAAAACAAACAGCAAGGTTTCTTGCACAGTTGCATCACAGAAGAGCATCGGCTCTCGACAGACGGCATGAAAGCAGCCGTACAATGATTGAGTTTGACTGAAAGACCAATATTTTGACTGAGGAAGTTGTCCTTCAATGTTTAAATCTGCTTTGATAGCAGTTTCTGAATAATGTTCCAGTTATGTCTTTAGTTCTGCTTTTTGTATTTCTGCTGAAATCATGGATGCGCTCAAAAAATGATTTCGTGCAACTTGCTTATTTTAATTACTTAAAATGAACAATTCTTGATCATTTTGTCACAATTTAAGTTCATTATGTTCAATCCACTTAAATTTGTATAATGGAAGTTTACTTAATACATTTATGTTGAGGCATGAATCATTTTTGTTGCCTGGCATTTGTATTTCCCAACATGCTTTGGTTGCAACTTGTGTTTAATGTGTGGTTGTGTTTTAGAATAGTTCCTACTGTGGTGAAGAGTTGAGGTTTTGCTTAGGTTCCCATTTTTCAATTTGTTTAATTCAACAGCAGCTTTTCATTCAAGATTCCCAATATCAAGAAAAAGTGTAGGTTGGAGATGCGGCATAGCAGTTAATACACGTGTGGTGTTTATGTGGTCAACGTGAGTTCAAACCAGATTTGTGAGTTTTATTTTTCACGAAAACTTAAAGGATTTGACGTAATGGGCAATAGGTCATGAACGTATTCAACTAAACACTGTCTCAACACCCACAGTTGTTCTTCATGTGCTGCGCTCCTAATCAACAGCCGGCATCGTTATGTTTCACAACTTTGATTTTCTGTTGGAGATTCCTCTATGAGGACATGTGTGAGTCATCAAGTTCTGCTCTGAAATACTGGGAATTGTGTGTGTGTGTGTGTGTGTGTGAGTGAATGTTGGGAACAGGTGATCTGGAGGAAGAATCTGGTGTGTCATCACTGGCACACCCTGTCTTTTTCTTTTTCTTATATCTTGAGACAAGTCTGTGCAGTTGTGACCTTTCTGGCCTGATGCCAATCATAACCACGAGAAATTACACATTTTCCCATACTTGTATCCAATAGTGTGCTGTAATCAAGCTGCCTTCCTTGCTTGGAAGTTCACTGACTAACACAAATGCATTTCCTTTTTTCTTTCCCTAATCAGTTCAGTGGAAAATCATCATCGAAATAAAGTCAGATTGTCATGCAGGCTATGTTCAGACTGCCAGCAAAATTCAGATTTTTTGCATACCCAGGTGGGTTTTTGAAAGTCTGGACAACAAAAAAAAAAAACACATGAAATAGGATTTTTTTCAAAACTGATTCAAAATCACATTTTGAGGTGGTTTAAAATGCAATTCCAATCAGATTTTTTACAGATGCGTCTCATCTATTTTGGGTTCATTTCAAGCAAGCAATATAGTAACTTTTAAACAATAGTTGAGTTAAATAAAACTACTCAGACATTTACCCAAACATTTAACCCAACTGCTGGGTTAAAAAAATTGTCCATATTTAATCCAACTTGGGTTGTTTTAACCCAGCATTTTTTAGAGTGTACTTAAGCAACCAGATGATCATTTGCAAATAAGAAAAGATCTGATTTGAGATAAAATGTAATTAGCCTATGGTATCCTAAAAAAACCTGAATTCTTCCAAACTTCTGACCGGTAATGTATGTGCTATACAATAGCTTTGTGTGAGAAAAGACCAAAATTCAAGTTGCAATTTAAGCATATGAGCACATGAATGAATTGGGAATTGTTATATAAGCTATCAAACAACCCAATCAGTGTTGTTTTACAGCATTCTCTTTGCTAACGTGATGTTCAGCAGCAGACAACTGCCCATTCTGTCCATCCTAGTCCCAGCTGGCGCAGAACAACACTGTGCCAGGCCTGATACCCATGGGGCGAAGCTGCGCCTGCGGGCTGAGACCGCTTCCAGATGCCCATCGGACTCTGAAGATCATCCTCCTGCTCTCTCTCCAAACACAGACACGTCACTAAAACGGGCATGGCGTCCGGCCCACACATGTACTAGCTGTCACAACACGACAGGAGCTTTAACATTGTGACACATCCAAACACACCATCATCCATCTCAAGAGTCCAACTGCAGACTCAAGAAAAGAATGGTTTCCTTTCCAAAAGGGTCTTCCTGGACCACAATGCATCCTTAAGGAATCAAGTACAAACAAATTTAAAATTGATTTGGGATACTTGTTGGGAAACAGGGAAGCTTATGCACGAAACAGCGGACAGTTCGTGAAAATACATGACCAGATGCAGGTTTAGTGAGAATGCAAATATAGGGTAAATTTTAATAAAACAAACAATAACAAACTCTATGTTAAAGTTAGTCAGTTAGCTTATATTTTGAACCAGACAATTGCTTTAATACATTTTGTACTCAATAATAATTTATTATGGGACTCTCAAGTGTGTGCAAAGACGCATAAATTAGGCTTGTGAAACAAAAACAATGCAGTCTTTATTTATCTTTATTAATGTTCTCAAAAAAAATAACATAAAAACATCATGTATGTATACATTGTTCATGGAACTTTTTTGTTCTGAAACATTTTAGTTGCATGTTTGTTTAATGTTTTTTAAATGTAACTGCTTGTTTTTAGAATGTTCAGAGAATGTTAAAAAGTAACATTCCCAATGATGTTTGAAGAATGATGAAATGGAATGTTGCTTTAAAGTTTGCATAACCAAGAAAAAAACATTTTTAAAACTTTTGAAAAACTTGGACGTTTCAGAGAACATTCAGAAATAATGTTTAATATAGCTGCAAGCAGCAGTTAACAGGGTTCAAGTGTTTTAAGGCCTTTAGGCACATCCGTAAAAAGATTTTTTGTTCTATTTAGCAAGTTTGAACCATCTTGATCATATATGGAAAAGAGCATTACAGGCAATTTACCATAGGAGATATATGGTTTTTAACGGTTATCAAGGTTGAGCCAAAAACTTAGGACTAGTTTGCTAAAGTTGGTTTTTGAAATAATCTCCAATATTCAACAAATGAGACAGAATGAGGAGTTCTACCATTTGGTACGAATGTCGTGCACAAAAATCGCGCAATACACAATGCTTTACGAACATGAAAACCGCGAAGGCGCCCCCCGGTGGCCGATTTCTTTCAAATTTCTCACAGGCCTCTAGGGCCGTGAGTCAAACAGGTCCAGCAAGTTTCGCAAAAGTAGGTTTTTCAAAAAATCCAAAATACCTGAAAATGTCACCAAGTCGATGAGCAAATCTGATGCATAGCATGCATCTTGTCCGCCTTGAGCCAAGGATTCCTATGATATAATACACTTGAGCCTAGGCCTAACGGTTTATGAATTTTATATTTTTGACTGCTGTAGCGCCCCCGTCAGGCCGATCAGGGTGAGCCTTGGTGAGTTGTAGACGGTGTGAGTATTACCAGCCCTCAAAGTTTCAAGTCTCTATGACTTACGGTTTGGTCTGCCTGATCACTTTTAGGGGAGAATGCTGATCCTTGGAAAATTTACCAATTACAAAAGGGTTTCAGCACTACGTGTTTGAACCCCTAATAAAAACTTTTTTGTTAGCTGGGATTATGAGGCACAGACAGCTCACGATGAACTGACATGAGCACTTATGCTCTTATTTACTTTCTTAATACACGTTTCTGATCTTATCGTGAATTATTCATCTGTGTTATTCCTAAGAAGACAAAAAAAAAGGTTTGTCTTTGTGATTTTTAATCAAAATTTAATAACTTGCTCATCCTCGAAAATGGCCTTTCCTTTTCCTCTTTTAGGTCACTTTGGATAATATTAGCCAGTGTTGATAATGCTGCATCACAAACCCATCGGTCTATTGTCTGAATTATTGTCTGTATTTATTGTTTCTTTGAAAATGTGAATGTGTGAATTGTTAATCAAGTTTGGAAGCGAGGATGCATTGATCAAAAGTGACAGTAAAGACATTTATAATGTTACAAAAGATTCTATTTCAAATAAATTCTGTTCTTTTTAACTTTTTATTCATCAAAGAATCCTGAAAAAATGTATCATGGTTTATGAAGCAGCACAACTGTTTTCAACATTGATAATAATTAGAAATGTTTCTTGACCTTTGACCTTTCAGAAATCATTCAGATTTGCTGATTTGAGTAATTAGTTATTCAAAGGAATCATTCACTGAAACGATTTGTTAAAAACACTGATTCATTCAGGAACAGAGGCTGCATCTGAAATCACATACTCTCTTGAGTAGGTTAAATTGTAAAATTGTTAAATAGTAAATAGTAGGTTAAATAGTAAAATTGTTGCTTCTGGATTAACAATGACAGGTCAGGTCAAGCATATGCCATTGGCTGTTTCCAAAATCACATACGTCAGAAGAGTAGGCAAAAAGTGCCCCAAAAAGTCTTCCGGTGAGATTCTGAAGTGTGCATACAATGGACACTTTACTATCCCATAAGGCCACGGGAGAGGATTTGTGAATGGCAGTGACTTTGTTAGGTCACATGATAATGACAACATGTCGAATGTAGTACGTCCGGATTGCATTCTCACTATACGCATTCATACTATATATCTTTTAGCAGTAATTTTTCAAAATAAGTACCTACTCGAGTATGCAATTTCAGATGCAGCCAGAATGAACGAGTCATTGAATCATTTACTCAATCATTTCATTCAAAACAATAATTAATTCTCTGTGACACAATTCATCTTTTTGAATTAATTCTGAACAACTTTCACATGCAGAGCAAAAACAGACAAAACATTTGGTGATGTTGTGCCTGAAATATAAGTTATTTGATATTAACGGTTTACTGAACTGGTGAGCAAACCTCACAATCATGTTGTTTTTCCAAATATCAGCGCGGCTGTGATTATCCACTGACGGAAAATTGTGGGAAAATAACTCCAAACGTCTCCACCCACATCCTCTAGCGTTCTTTATAGGTCAGCTGTATGACGCTGTCTCCCTTTGTATTCATTCTTCCCCTTTTCTTTCGCTCTCTGTTTCTAAGCTATATACGACCCGCTTATCTCCTCGCTGGCTACTGATGTGTTCAGAAGGGATCTGTACCTCCCTTCCTAATGGGAGTGAAGGCACGCTTTGTCGGCTGTTATATCGCCCTGCCTTGTCATAATTACTGCTGCCTCTGCCTCTAAGTGCCTGAGATCGTAGCAGTTTGTCGGCCTCACGATGATTAATTGTGCACAAAGTTGATTGCTCTAGTTCCCTTCTGGGCTGGTGGGTCAGACAGAGATGCGTCTTATTTAATGCACGGAAGGAAGCAAGTCTACTTCCTTTTGATTTGTGGTTGTGATCGACTAAAGTTATCCAGGTATGAAAAGACGATTGATTTCCAATGTGGTTTTGTGAAATTTTTGGTAAAGTGTGGTCCTAAAGTCTAAGAGACAGTGTTATTTTTGTTTTATTATACACTCTAAAAAATTCATGGTTAAAAACAAAAAATTGAAAATGGACAAACCCAGCAATTGGGTTGTTTTGACCCAGCGATTGGGTTGTTTTAACCCAGGTTTTAACCCAACGATTGAGTTGTTTTAACCCAGGTTTTAACCCAGCGATTGATTTGTTTTAACCCAACGATTGAGTTGTTTTAACCCAGGTTTTAACCCAGCGATTGAGTTGTTTTAACCCAGGTTTTAACCCAACGATTGAGTTGTTTTAACCCAGGTTTTAACCCAGCGATTGAGTTGTTTTAACCCAGGTTTTAACCGAACGATTGAGTTATTTTAACCCAAGTTTTAACCCAATGATTGAATAGTTTTAACCCAAGTTTTAACCCAACTATTGAGTTGTTTTAACCCAGCGACTGAGTTGTTTTAACCAAAGTTTTAACCCAACGATTGAGTTGTTTTAACTCAGGTTTTAACCCAACGACTGAGTTGTTTTAACCCAGCGATTGAGTTGTTTTAACCCAGCGATTGAGTTGTTTTAACCCAGGTTTTAACCGAACGATTGAGTTATTTTAACCCAAGTTTTAACCCAACGATTGAGTTGTTTTAACCCAAGTTTTAACCCAACGATTGAGTTGTTTTAACCCAAGTTTTAACCCAATGATTGAGTTGTTTTACCCAGTTTTTAACCCAGTGATTGAGTTGTTTTAACCCAGGTTTTAACCCAGTGATTGAGTTGTTTTAACCCAGGTTTTAACCCAATGATTGAGTTGTTTTAACCCAGGTTTTAACCCAACAATTGAGTTGTTTTAACCCAAGTTTTAACCCAGGTTTTAACCCAGCGATTGAGTTGTTTTAACCCAGGTTTTAACCGAACGATTGAGTTGTTTTAACCCAAGTTTTAACCCAACAATTGAGTTGCTTTAACCCAGGTTTTAACTCAAAGATTGAGTTGTTTTAACCCAGCGGTTGGGTTAAATGTTTGCTGGCCAGTTTTATTTAACTCAACTATTGTTTAAAAATTACTGTGTTTCTTGCTTAAAATGAACCCAAAATATGTTGGAAATTAAAAATCAGACACATAATTACTAGAGGCAACAATAATAATCAAAAGGTGAACATTTATTAATAAGCAGTTTAATAAATGTTTATTGTTTAATTATTATTCATTAAACTTATTAATAAATGTTCATTTCCAACATACTTTGGGTTCATTTTAAGAAAGAAATACAGTCATTTTTAAACAATAGTTGAGTTTAATAAAACTGGGTTGTTTTGATTCAGTGGTTGGGTTAAATGTTTGCCCAACCTGCTGGGTCAAAACAACCCATTCGCTGGGTTAATTTTAACCCAGCATTTTTTAGAGTGTAGCTTTGTTCATATTTTGAATGAGCTTTTTTTAGTTTTCATGTTAATTTTAGTTAATTCTTTAGTAATTTCGTGGGATGTTGTCATTTTATTAGTTTTTATATATATATATATATATATATATATATATATATATATATATATATAGGTTTAATTTATTTTTATTCCAGTTTTATTTTAGTTTTTATTTATTTACAGTTACTAATTACTAATTTTAGTTCTTCATCTTCAGTTTATTGCCACAGGCAACATTTCTAATTTTCGTTTTGTTTATGTTTTTTGTTTTATATTTTATTTTATTTCAGCTTTTTTTCAATTAACAGAAATGTTTTAATTAGTTTTAGTTGTTAGTTAACGACAATAAGTGCAAACTGTATTTGATATTAAATATGGAAATGTAGCCTAAAGAAAGTTTTAAATATTTTAAACAAAGGAACATTATAATGCAAAATGTATAAGAAGTGCTGAAAGTTC
Source organism: Hypophthalmichthys nobilis (assembly GCA_037950665.1). Taxonomy (NCBI): domain Eukaryota; kingdom Metazoa; phylum Chordata; class Actinopteri; order Cypriniformes; family Xenocyprididae; genus Hypophthalmichthys; species Hypophthalmichthys nobilis. The sequence continues at coordinate 1,345,687 of CM075483.1, forward strand.
TGCACTATTTCTAGTTCATTTTTCAAGCAAATTTGTGGCATTTATAATCTGAACTCTTTGAATAGACATTCAGATGTTCTTGCTTCCGCTGAAGATCAAAATGCTCTTGGGATCTTTCTCAAATATATTTTCAGGCCACCAATTTTCAAGGACTCTCTCTCTCTCTCTCTCTCCATTCTTCATCTCTGACACTCTTGTGAGACTTTGAGGAGCTTGTAAAGTCCGGCTGACTCTCAGTCACACTGGGGAACAGCTCTAATTTCTATTTGATGGTCCTCAAACACTTTTATATTCTTCCTTCCTCCAAGGCTGGAACAAACGATGTTTCACATTTTATTCCCATCAGCCCTCTGGCTTTGGGTTCATAACAAAGGGAGTTGAATGTCAGATTCGACAGTCCTCAAACTGTGAAAAAACAATCCGGACCTGGAGCTATGCTCTTCTTTCCAGCTCATTCAAAAAAAGTCGAGCTCCATATATCACGGAAGCGACCGTTTGCTGACCTGAGTCTTCACAGTCAGGCGCTGTCATCTTCATGAAGAATTTCTTCGGTGTTCCTGAGCAAACCTGTCCACAGACAGCATCTATATTTCTCAGAGGAGAAAAAAAACTGTTGTTTTTCTCACTCATCCTCCAGTCTGCGTTTACATGCTGTCTCTTCCTCCAGTGCCAGCCGATAAATCATGCCCAGTGTGTGTTTTTATCATGTCTATGAGTGTGTTTAAGCGCACTGTACCGTGCCCTTCTAGACCACAGTGTTTACATAAAGCACGGCTAAAAGTTCAGAAATTCCTGGTTTTCCAGGGCATGAGGAATACCTGAGGCGCAAGATTTATGAGGTAAAGCTATGCAAAGGCAGAGTTGGAGTTTGAACTGTCTGGAGCATCTGCACTGGAGTAGAAACAATTTTCAGTCAGAAAATTTCACTGACAAATACAAAGAAATGGCAAGTAACACATTAAAGGATTAGTTCACTTCAGATTTAAAATTTCCTGATAATTTACTCACCTCCATGTCATCCAAGATGTTTATGTCTTTCTTTCTTCAGTCAAAAAGAACTTATGGTTTTTGAGGAAAACATTCCAGGATTTTTCTCCATATAGTGGACTTCACTGGGGTTCAACGGGTTGAAGGTCCAAATGTCAGTTTCAGTGCAGCTTCAAAGAGCTCTACATGATCCCAGACGAGGAATAAGAGTCTTATCTAGAGAAACCATCGGTCCCTTTTGAAGTCCACAATATGGAGAAAAATCCTGGAATGTTTTCCTCAAAAACCTTAATTTCTTTTTGACTGAAGAAAGAAAGAAATGAACATCTTGGATGACATGTGGGTGAGTAAATTATCAGGAAATTTTAATTCTGAAGTGAACTAATCCTTTAAAGTGCCCCTACCTTTCATGCAGTGTGTAATAAAGCTGTTTGTGAATGTAAAAGTTCTGCAATGTTTTGAAGATCAAAGTGCATTTTATTGTGTCTCCTAAAAGAAAGAAGTGATTCTGAACTGCCGAAATGAGTCGTCAGTAATTCCAGTCTCACTTCCTGTTACATATCTAACAATGTAACTAATTTGCATAATGTGGCCTGGAAGAGCTTGGTTTGTGTTGTTCATGTCAAGAAGATGCTGTTTTCAACACTTCAAAAGGATTCGCACTGGAACTGATATTTAAAAACTAACACCATTGTTATTGTTCGTGTCAGATTCGGAGCTATATGGTAACTGGCATTTAGTTTCCAAAATGTACTGTAAGTGGTCGACCAATCACAACAGACTGGGTCATCTGACCAATCAGAGCAGAGCAGGCTCTCGGAAAGGAGGAGTTCAGAGAGACTGAATCTTTGAACGAACTGTTTTCAGATTCTTTGAGAAATTAGATGTTGCTGCAATGTATATTATGAAAATTAAAGTGTTTTTTGACCTTGGATGCATGTAAATCTATTGTATGAGATTAGCATAATAGGGGCACTTTTAAACGTGAAATTTTAAGGTAGAAAATCTGAAATAGTCTTTTCCTACACCATCAGTCTTTGTTCTAAATTGTTTTTGTTGGGGTTTTTTTGTTTTGTTTTGTTTTTTGAGCAGTGCAGTTCGATTGACAAGCAAATTTTTTAAACTGTTTCTTTTTAGTGAATCAAAAGCATACAGCACAACCAGTGTAATCTGATTCTCGAACGAAAGAATCTTTTAAACCGTTTTTTTTTTTAGTGAATCAAAAGCATATAGCACAACCAGTGTAATCTGATTCTCGAATGAAAGACTCTTTTTAGCTGTTTCTTTTAAGTGAATCAAAAAGATACAGCACAACCAGTGTAATCTGATTCTCGAACGAAAGAATCTTTTGAACCGGTTCTTTTTAGTGAATCAAAAGCATAAAGCACAACCAGTGTAATCTGATTCTCGAACGAAAGAATCTTTTGAACCGGTTCTTTTTAGTGAATCAAAAGCATAAAGCACAACCAGTGTAATCTGATTCTCGAACTAAAGAATCTTTTGAACCGGTTCTTTTTAGTGAATCAAAAGCATATAGCACAACCAGTGTAATCTGATTCTCGAACGAAAGACTCTTTTAGGCCGGTTCTTTTTAGTGAATCAAAAACAGCCAGCACAACCGATGTAATCTAATTCTCGAACAAAAGAATCTTTTAAACCAGTTCTTTTTAGTGAATCAAAAGCATATAGCACAACCAGTGTAATCTGATTCGCAAACAAAAGAATCTTTTAAACCGTTTTTTTTTTTTAGTGAATCAAAAGCATATAGCACCACCAGTGTAATCTGATTCTCGAATGAAAGACTCTTTTTAGCTGTTTCTTTTAAGTGAATCAAAAAGATACAGCACAACCAGTGTAATCTGATTCTCGAACGAAAGACTCTTTTAGGCCGGTTCTTTTTAGTGAATCAAAAACAGCCAGCGCAACCGATATAGTCTAATTCATGAACAAATGACTGCAGTTTTGAGCCGGTTCTTTTCATGAATCATTCAGAATGACTCACGACCTCAGGCGCTACCATTTGAATCATTCATTTTTCACTGAATGAACTCGCTGAATCATTCACAGCGGTTATTTAAAGGCACAATATGTACGATTTTTGGATTAAAATATCCAAAAAAACACTAGAACAGTGTCATATATTTTGTTGACTTCTTTACTTACATTATTACAGATGTTTCCAAGAATGTTTAAATCCAAAGAAATAAGCAATGCCATTTGAATCATTCATTTATCACTGAATGAACTCATTGAATCTTTTCACAATCTTTAACTAAAGTGGTTGTGAGTTTATAATTTTATTATTATTTTACACAATACTTGCAATATATAATTTACTTTGGTAACTTTAGAGCAGTTTTTAGTTTTGATACTCTATATGTTAAATAAATAGCATGTATTTTTTTGTTGTAATGTACTAAATAAAGTGATTCCCTGTATAATTTACAGCATTAGTTGTGACAAATGTCTTTCATATGTAAATAAAATGACATTATAAGTGAAATAAGCCCAAATGAATCAGAAGAACTTAAGCTTGTGAATCGAAATTGAATGAAGAAAGACCCAGCCCTAGTCTGTTTCATCAATAAAAGTTACACGTCCAACAAAGAGCAGAGAAAACAACAAACAGCAGAACACTCCCATACTCCTTCTGTTTTGTCTTCAGCTAAGTGCTTTTAGCAAGCGCAGAGGCCTTATGTAAGTTTAATGGTTTTAGCAGAGGGCCTTTGGTGTTTATTGCAGTGTATTAATGTAAAGAGCAGATCGTCTTGTCAGTTTGCCCACAGCCCGATCTTTCCTCAAGGAGCCAGCCTTCCTTTACTCTGCCAGAGACAGATTGAGCGTGTATATTTGATGGACGCTCAGTGGAAAAAGTGACTAAATGTGGCGAGGTAGGTTGATCTGGTTGACAGCTCCCGAGTTAACTTTGTTGTAAAATCTATAATTTGCTTCGGTAATGCATCAGTGATGAAAGGCTCCATGGCATATCATAGAGAATAGTCAGTGTTAGTGTAATTGGCAAGTTCGCCTTTGGGCTCGCTGTCACTGCCTCACAGTGCAGAGCTGAAATATTAAAGCGACAAGAGAAAGTCGCTTTTACGCAGGGACTGCACAGGCAGTTCATCAAAAGAGATCTTTTAACCTTCACAAGACGCCAAAGTTGTGTTCTCCCCACACAAATGATGCAATCTAAACTTGTTTTCCATGTAATTTAATTGTAGAAAAGATGCTATTTTCCATGTTCATCTTTCTTTATTGTGTAATGTTGCTGTTTGTGCATGAAAATGTCTGTCCGGCGGGAGTTATTCTCTACATCAGTGTCACTGTTTCTGGACTTCCTGAAACGCCTCCATTGTAGTCTTGAGTTTTCTTCCGGGAACGAACACGTCACTATATTCCTCATTTACATAATTCATACACAGAATAAAGGGGCGGGGCCTTGTTGAGTTAGTTAGTAGTGTGTTGGTTAAGGGGCTGGACATTTCCCAAACACACTCGAAGCACTTGACCAATCACAACACACTGTAAAACATCTTTATTTTCTACCCAAGTCCTGGGTTAAGTCTTTTTTTGAGTTATTTTTCCAGCGTTTGGGTAGTTTTTCTGCTACCCAGATCCTGGGTCGGACGTAATAACCCAGCGTTTGGGTAGTTTCTGTGTTACCCAGATCCTGGGTCGGACGTAACAACCCAGCGTTTGGGTAGTTTCTGTGTTACCCAGATCCTGGGTCGGACGTAACAACCCAGCGTTTGGGTAGTTTCTGTGTTACCCAGATCCTGGGTCGGACGTAACAACCCAGCGTTTGGGTAGTTTCTGTGTTACCCAGATCCTGGGTCGGACGTAACAACCCAGCGTTTGGGTAGTTTCTGTGTTACCCAGATCCTGGGTCGGACGTAACAACCCAGCGTTTGGGTAGTTTCTGTGTTACCCAGATCCTGGGTCGGACGTAACAACCCAGCGTTTGGGTAGTTTCTGTGTTACACAGATCCTGGGTCGGACGTAACAACCCAGCGTTTGGGTAGTTTCTGTGTTACACAGATCCTGGGTCGGACGTAACAACCCAGCGTTTGGGTAGTTTTTGTGTTACCCAGATCCTGGGTCACACTGCTCCAGCCGACCAATCAGAGCACATTGTGCTTTTCAGAAGGAGGGGCTTCATAGAGACAGGAACTAAACAGAGCGTTACTGACAGACTGGGAAGAGAGGAGCTGCAAAATTTGAGAATATGAGGAAAATAATGAACAATCAAGCAGAAAAACCTGTTCTAGTAGAGCACAAAAACAACATCAAGACTTTGTAAAAAGGGCATAATAGGTTCTCTTTAATAAATGTTGATGTATGCCTCAATCTTTATAATATTCAGGTCCGTAGAAATGGCTCCAGTCCCTCTGAGATGCTTTTACGTCAGTGACGCTCTGTGGGAAGCTTGCATGCATTATATTATTGCAGTGAACTAATTACAGCACAATATCTCTTTGGAAAGAAGAGCCCGGAGCCGCACCAATCAAATTCTCTCCTTCTGTCTTTGAGCACAGCAGTTGCTTAAACCAGGTGGCATCTGAGACTGAACCGCAGTCGTAATCTTGCTCTGTTCAAATGAAATAACAGCAGTAGGTATGATGTGATCCGCATAATTGAAGCAGCGGTTCATACAAAAATGAAAATTCTGACACCATTCTCTGTTCCAAATCTGTAGGTTTTCTTTAGTGAAACACAAAAGGTGATTTTTTTAAAAAGAAAAATCCTGTTTATTCTTACAATGGAAGGAAATAATGATTGCACATATGACTATAGAAGACTTGGAATAAAGAGCTGCAGGGATGACGTATTTTTGTAAACCCGGAAATGTGTTGCATTTTAGCACTTCCGGTTCCATCATCCTGAAATCAATGAGTTTTTGGTTAAATGCCTGAAATAAGGTCTGCGATGAACTGAGTTAGAGTGTAATGATCTGCAAAGTTACAACGCTCAATGCAAAGGGAGATATTTTCTTTTACAGAAATCGCTTTTTAAGGACTACAACAAATGGCTGGTAGGGACTACAACAAGCTTCTTCCTGGGTTGGTGACATCACAAACCCTAAAATTTACATAAACCCCACCCCCGAGAACACACAACAAAGGGGGTGAGGCCATGTTGGGCTGCTTTAGAGAAGAGGAAGAGTTGTTGTAGTAGAGTGTTGTTCATTTTACGCCGGACTGCTTCACAAACGAGGGTCAATTCAACACTGGATTTGACCAAAAGATTAACATGACGGCACATGCTAGTGGATGAGTTGAATCAACTCCACAGCAACTACATAAATTTATCCACTAACCATTCAGAAACGTCTAAAAGTTGTAACTTCTTCCTGAGTCTCTCCATCAGTGTCGACTCCAGTTTGAACAATGTAAGGCTGAACACCGTCGTCATTTTGGCTGCGTGAGATTCTCCAGCTTTGTTGTTGTTGAGCGACCGAAGCGTGAGCTGGGGGCGGGGAGCAGCAGCTCATTTGCATTTAAAGGGACACACACAAAAACGGCGTACTTTTGCTCACACCCAAATAGGGGCAAATTTGACAAGCTATAATAAATGATCTGTGGGGTATTTTGAGCTGAAACTTCACAGACACGTTCTGGAGACACCAGATACTTATATTACATCTTGTGAAAAGGGGCATTAAAGGTCCACGTTAAAAAACTGGCTATTATTTGTGTTCTATGGAAGAAAGAAAGATTTGGAATGACATGAAGGTGATTAAATGATTGCAGAATTTTCATTTAACTATGCCTTTAAGTCAGTTTGCAATGTGAAAGAAAACATAAAGCATTCCTTAAGCAGTCTTCAACACTCCAACTGATGGCTTCGCCTGTCTGACTTTAAAAAGGCTTTCATTATGTTCACAGTTCAGACAGTTGTGCTGGAGTTAAGCATGTGAATTGTTAATGGAGGGGTGTGACACCGAGGACACACTGAAGATGCTGTCGGTTTCAGTCCCTGCTGTTTGTGTTCACAGGCGACATGACGAAGCATACATAATTAACCCCCGCTGTCACGTCTCATGAGTTGCCTTACATGTCCACACTTGTCAGTTTTGTTTTTTTATATGTTTCTAAATCACAGTGAACTTTTTTTGACTGAAAATGATTTTTTGTTTTGATATGTCAAATTATATGACTCCGTACAGCCCTGAGATGACAAGCATCAGTAATTCTGTATAATAGACACAACAGAAATTTTTTTGAAAGGGTCATATCATGAAAAATACAAGATTTTGATGTGCACTATTGTTCAAAAGTTTGGGGTCTGTAAGATTTTTTACTCTTATGCCCACAAGCTGGATGGGACAGAAAGCTCTCAGATTTCATTAAAATATCTTCATTTGTGATTCGAAGATGAACGAAACTTTTGGTTTGGAATGACATGTGGGTGAATAAATGCGGACAGAATTTTCATTTTTGTGTGAACTGTCGCTTTAAAAAATTAATGCATTCAAATAATTCTGTGCTGTCTCTTTAAAAGGAAGAATTCCCCTCAAGTTGCTAACAGAATAAATATGAATAAACTCATTTGATGGTTTTGTTGTGCTCTGTATCCACCCTAAACATTCCCTTGACTCACTCCAACTGATTTCATGACATTCCAACCATCTCAATTTTGAACTCTCTGTGTGTGTGTGTGTGTGTGTGTGTGAATGCACAGGAAGATCTGAGGATCCCTCTCTGACAGGGCATCCATCCAGATAACTTTTTCTGCTCTGTGGCTGGGAACCATGATGACTGGGAGAGAAAACAAAAGGAAGTTCAAAGGGGGTGAGGAAAGCCTGCTCTGATCTCAGCCTGAGGAGGTAATGCATTAACATTCTCACTGCTGGTCATCAAAGAGAGTGTAAGTGTGTGTGTGTGTGAGGGCACAGTGTGCCAAATGTTCAAATGTAATATTTCTTTCTGCCCCAGTGAAATCACAGGTTTAGGATGGATTCTGAACTTTATTTTCAGCATTTTAAGTTAAATTTGATATTAAAGGGTTAGTTCACCCAAAAATGAAATTAATGTCATTTATTAATCACCCTCATGCCGTTCCACACCCGTAAGACCTTCGTTAATCTTTGGAACACAAATTAAGATATTTTTGTTGAAATCTGATGACTCAGTGAGGCCTGCATAGCCAGCAATGACATTTCCTCTCTCAAGATCCATTAATGTACTAAAAACATATTTAAATCAGTTCATGTGAGTACAGTGGTTCAATATTAATATTATAAAGCGACGAGAATATTTTTGGTGCGCCAAAAAAACAAAATAACGACTTATATAGTGATGGCCTATTTCAAAACACTGCTTCAGGAAGCTTCGGAGCGTTATGAATCTTTTGTGTCGAATCATGATTCGGATCGCGTGTCAAACCGCCAAACTGCTGAAATCACGTGACTTTGGCGCTCCGAACCGCTGATTCGACACACTGATTCATAACGCTCCGAAGCTTCCTGAAGCAGTGTTTTGAAATCGGCCATCACTATATAAGTCGTTATTTTGGTTTTTTTTGGCACACCAAAAATATTCTCGTCGCTTTATAATATTAATATTGAACCAGTGTACTGTCATGAACTGATTTAAATATGTTTTTAGTACATTAATGGATCTTGAGAGAGGAAATGTCATTGCTCCCTATGCAGGCCTCACTGAGTCATCGGATTTCAACAAAAATATCTTAATTTGCGTTCCGAAGATTAACGAAGGTCTTACGGGTGTGGAACGACATGAGGGTGAGTAATAAATCACATTATTTTCTTTTGGGTGAACTAACCCTATAACTTTTGAGGAAAGTGTATATTTTAAGTTCTGTGACTGCTCACCAAGTCTTTCACAATTTTAATTATGCTTTAGTGTTTTTGAAGTTCACTCAAGGCGAAGTGTGTAATTTTTGTTGATGTTAAAATACTTTCACCAGATCCAGCATAATATGCTGAGACAACTGTAAATAAACCATAAGTGGTTTAATTTCCCTGAAAAGAAACATTGTGGCTCTGGTGCGATGAAAACAGTGTTCTGTTTGATCATCTTAAAGGCATAGTGTAGTTCACCCATACTGTGTATATATATATATATATATATATATATATATATATATATAAATATTTATGCTCATACTTTTGCACGTCATATGACAACTGGAGTTCCGAGTTAATGAGTTATTTCCCTCAGAGAACAAAATACATTTATCCTTTTTGGGGGTTTTCTAGGTGTCATGTTTTGTGTAGCGTTTTGATTTCTCAACATGGTGTGCTTGCGCTCTTTTTCTGTGGAGTGAACTGCTGAGCTAATATAGAATTTTGGGAACATGCAGTTGTGCACATTGATTTCTGCTAAATAATTAAATTTAGGTTTGTATCTTATTCCTTCAGAACACTTTGAATACGGCACAAGTTGTATTTGATCATTCGTTGATACTGATGTCGAAATTCTTTTTAAAACTTGAAGCTTGTCGTTGTTCACTGCTATGAATACAGGGCACGTTTCCAAAAATGAACGATCATAAAACATTAGAACAATAAATAAGGGTGAGTAAATAATGACTGAGTTTTTAATTTTTAATGGTCCCTTTAAACACTCAGCATAGCAACATTGACTCAACCACGTATGTGAGTTTGGGGCAGGACTGTTCATTTGCCAAACCAATGGCATACTGGGCAGAGTGTTGAGAAAACCAGTTTGAAAACAATCATTAAATGTGCAATAGGGTCAATGACGTGACAGGTCATTTATTTGTCCAAAGGCCTTAATAATAATACAAAACAAAGATATGATATCCAAAGTATGTAAGGTAGTACAACTAGATCTGTTTTATTGAATCCAAAAGGTTTTAATTATATTTTGCAACATATTTTAAAGATTTTGAAGTATCAAAAGGTCATTCGGTCTAACTGTCCAAAGGCCAATTTCATTTGTGATCAAAATGTCTTAAAATGCAATAAATGTATATATATTTTTTTATTCTTCCATGATTTTATAACATCATATATCAACATAGTGCAATTATGTGTAGAAGTCGTTGCTTTGTTATGAGAAAGAATGTCCAGAAAAATGAATTTTACTGATGTCATTCGGAGTAACCAATATAAAGGGACCATTTTGTATCAAGTCATGCGGTCAATATCATGTGACATCATTCAGACACCTGCATGGTCGTGAAGCAAAGTAACTAACTCTCTTTTAACTATTTGAAAAGTTCATGTATTCACTTGATCATACGCATGTCCCGAAACATCAGGTCATTCGGTACAACCGCTATAAAACATGGAAAATGTTGTAATATTTTAAAAACTTGTACTAAATATAAAATGTTTGATTGTCGTTTTGCTAGATATCAGCCTGTTAGCATTGTTTGAAAATATTGTCATTTGGTGTAACCAAAAGTGTCATTCGGTAAAACCGAAATTTTGGTTAAACCGAATGACTTTTTTGGTGACAAATTTTGTCCATCTTGTAAAAAATGACGAAAGCAGTGTTAACTGATTATAAAAACCACATAATCTCATTGTTAACACTTAATAAAACTTCCAAATTAATATCTCCATTATGTTTTTACACTTTTAAAAACGTATCTGTCAATGACCCAATAGGTGATCTGGGAAATGCTAACTTTAGCCTGCTAGCATTGAAAGCATATACAATACCACCCTCCCTGCAAATTGCCGTCCAAAGCCACGCCTCCTTCAAAACACCATTCGGACCGAATGCAATGATTGAATGAACATTTTATGGTCCTATGCCTTCCACAGAAGATATATATATTTATAAAAATACATTTAGACCACTTAACATAATGATTGCTACACTCTAAAAAAACAAATGTACACAGTAAACTGCCATTTTCTATTGAAACAGTTATATACCATAAAAACAATGCATTCTGGGTAGATTACCCAGAATGCATAGTTTTTACTGTATATAACTTCTGTATATTACAGTGCATTCTGGGAAATATTATTTGTCGTTTTCGAGAAAGTAGCCTATAAGCCTCTTTTCTTAAAATGACAAATATTACCCAGAATGCATTGCACCTTTAATTTTACACGACAGCAGCGTTTTGGCTGTATGAAAACGTAAGCTTTTGAACATGCAAGTTTTTGAAAACGATATCGTTATCGTCTCCATGTAAACAACAAAAACACGGATTTTTGAAAACGCTGACATCATGCGCATTACGTGTTCAGTCTATAGGCGTGTAATGTTTCTTTACAAAGTTACATCGCCATCTACTGGCCTGGCAGCGTTTTTAATCGTTTTCACAGATCCTTGTGAACAGGGATCGTTCTGACAACATTGTTGTCTATACCCAAAAAAAGCATACCCTAAAAATAAACATAACCTAAGTTAGTGTCACTAGTGGTGCACAAATTAAAAAATTTTATTATTCACCTGAATAATAATCCAACTTTTATGAGCTCATGAGCTGCATGCATAATAATTAAACACAAAACTCGTTTTGTTCATGATGGTGTTAAATGAATGGTAATTTTTCATGACTCATTTTGAGCACTGAAGTACTGCTGTCCTTCTGGGCATCGTTCTTTCTCTACTTTTGCTTTCTCCCTCTCTCTCTTTTAATCACGTAAGTTGAAAACAGAGCTAAATGTGAAAAATCCTCTGCTGGAGTTTAGCAAAGAAACTCTCATTTCACCACCGCAATCTAACCCAATTCTCCAGTCCAAATCTGTGCGGAATAAATTGCCACAGAATACAAATGAAGGGGTTCAGAAGTCAAGATCTTGGCTTTTTTTAATGAGGACAAAAACCTATCAACACATCTAACCTGTTCTGCTTCATTTACTGCCTTGCTCTCCCTGGAGTCACTCCAGTTCTTTTTTTTTCTTGCGATTTGACTCTCTCTCTCCTTTCCCTCTTGGGCTTGGTTTCTGCTGCTCTCCCCTCCTACATCTTCCAACATTTAAACCTTCACATTGCCAAGAGCGAACTCCGTTCCAGTAGGGAAAGGTCATTTTAAATAAATAAAGCAACGAGGAGGTATCTAGCCATCCCACACTCATGCGTTAAGACACTGTGTGCCAGTTTTGTGATTTTTTTCTCTCCTAAAGCTTCATTTGCCTGGAGGGCACCAGAGAGAGTTAAACAAGAGGAGCAGGACTTCAGAATCCACACCTACTCAATGGCTATGTCTGTGTTAGTCACTGAGCGCGGCTTGATTCTTTAAATGTTGTCGGCTCCTCAGCTATCTCGCTCTCGCTGTGGATCCTGATATATTAACATCCCCTGGAAGCACAGGAATGGCATTGCAGCTAAACAGCTGTGCTTGTTTGGTTTTGGTGAGATAAAAAATACAATAGCGTGTACAAGCAGGAACAATGCGAAAGACATCAACAATACACAGCCATGAGACATCAAACCGAAACATAGTCTAATGCTGCTTTTCTATGCCTTATTTTAAAGACTTTGCAAGACAATGGCATATTCTGTAATACAGTAGTGGCCAAAATTGGTGTCCGGCCTAGAAAAAAATGGACATCCTCATCCTTTATTCAAATATTAATAAAATTAGTTACATTTTGTAAGCCTTACTACATAGTTGTGCTTGGAGTCAATTTTTTTTTTTTTTTTTGTGATAATAACACAATGAAACATATCATTTATGATATAATTTATGGTCAGAAATTTTGCACACATGCATTTTTAAAAATATACACTACCAGTCAAAAGTTTGGACACGGTAAGATTTTTAATTTTTTAAGAAGAAGTTTCATCTGCTCACCAAGGCTGTATTTATTTAATAAAAATACAGTAAAAACAGTAATATTGTGAAATATTATTACAATTTAAAATAACTGTTTTCTGTTTGAATATATAGTAAATTATAATTTATTCCTGTGATCAAAGCTGAATTTTCAGCATCATTACTCCAGTCTTCAGTGTCACATGATCCTTCAGAAATCATTCTAATATGATGATCTGCTGCTCAAGAAACATTTATGATTATTATCAATGTTGAAAACAGTTGTGTACTTTTTTCAGGATTCCTTGATGAATAGAAAGTTCAAAAGAACAGCATTTATCTGAAATACAAAGCTTTTGTAACAATTTTGTTAAAATATTTAAAAATACAAAATATTTTCTCATATTTTGATCATAGGATCAATTTTAGTTTTGTTTTTCCCTTGTATTTAAAATATTTATATATATATATATATATATATATATATATATATATATATATATAAAATATTTTCCTCATATTTTGATCATAGGATCAATTTTAGTGTTTTGTCCCTCATTTTTAAAATATTTAAAAATATAAAATATTTCTCAAATCACCTCTGGATATCACTTTTGGCCACTACTGTATAAAAAAAAAAAAAAAAAAATATATATATATATATATATATATATATATATATATATATATATATATATATATATATATATATATATATATATAATGTTATTTAAATATATTTAATTATTATTATTATTATTATTGACATTTTAGTTGTATAAATTACACGTCTTTTAGGAAATTATCGTATTTTTTTATTTTTAAAATGATTTTATGTTTTTTTTTTTTTTTTTTCTATGCCGCCAAAGAAAGATTGTGTTATTGATTTTGTACTCTCATGATTTATATGCATCCTCCTAGAAAGGCATTAATCTTTCAGTGCAGCTGATGTTGGCTTGGTTAAGCGTTTGGATTTGCGTTCCATATCCCTTTTATTAGGTGTTCTATTGTGCTCTTACAACATTCACCTGTGTAGTGTGTCCATATCACTGTGCCCAGCCCTGCCCAGAACACTCAGGGAATGCAGTGTGTTACATCATCTGGAGCAGCTTTATCAGATCCTGGAACAGTGGAGGGTAGAGGACTCTCAAAGGGTGTTTTGTCTTTCCCAAAGCTTAGAACTCTCTGAACTCACGGCTTACCCCGTCCAGACATGGGTATTTGTTTACAGCGGCCCAAATTTGGGGCTTTTTATCACAGGCTAGGCGAGGCTTTGGAAAGAGGAAGTGCTATAGAGCCGGGCTTCTTATCAGCAGATAGATACTAAAGCAGATCACTTGGGTAATCCAACTGTCGCCTTTCAATTATTAGTTAAATAAACAGCAAATAAGTCATTTGTCCAGCAGGGCTATAGCTATCAGTGATTGTTCATAAGTTATTATTTTTTTATGTAGTTGTACTTTATGTCCATACATGTTATATGTAAATGCATTTCCGCTGTTTTCTATTTTATTTACCTGTTTCCTTTCTCCAGTACTTCCCCTCGTTTCACTTTATTTCTTTTTTTAAGCTATATTTATTTTCTGTATTGTCTATTTCAAGTACTGTATTGGCAATATTGTAAATAGTCATGCAAATAAAGCTTTTTTTGGCTCTAATAGAATCACCATCACCATCACAATAACAATAATTAATCACCACACACTCTAAAAAATGCTGGGTTAAAAACAAACCAAGTTGGGTTGAAAATGGACAAACCCAGCAAACATTTAACCCAACCACTAGGTTAAAACAGCCCAACTGCTGGGTTAACTTAAAACAACCCAACTGCTGGGTTAAAACAACCCAACCGGCTGGGTTAAAACAGACAATTCGCTGGGTTAAAACAACCCAACAGCTGGGTTAAAAGAGCCCAACCGCTGGGTTAAAACACTGGGTTAAAACAACCAATTTGCTGGGTTAAAACAGCCCAACCGCTGGGTTAAAACACTGGGTTAAAACAACCAATTTGCTGGGTTAAAACAACCCAACCGCTGGGTTAAAACAACCCAACCGCTGGGTTAAAACAGCCAATTTGCTGGGTTAAAACAACCCAACCGTTGGGTTAAAACAGCCAATTCGCTGGGTTAAAACAATCAGTTTGCTGGGTTAAAACAGCCCAACCACTGGGTTAAAACAACCAATTTGCTGGGATAAAACAACCTAACCGTTGGGTTAAAACAACCAATTTGCTGGGTTAAAACAACCTAACCGCTGGGTTAAAACAACCCAACCGTTGGGTTAAAACAGCTAATTCGCTGGGTTAAAACAACCAATTTGCTGGGTTAAAACAACCCAACCGCTGGGTTAAAACAGCCAATTTGCTGGGTTAAAACAACCCAACCGTTGGGTTAAAACAGCCAATTAAGCTGGGTTAAAACAATCAGTTTGCTGGGTTAAAACAGCCCAACCACTGGGTTAAAACAACCAATTTGCTGGGATAAAACAACCTAACCGTTGGGTTAAAACAACCAATTTGCTGGGTTAAAACAACCTAACCGCTGGGTTAAAACAACCCAACCGTTGGGTTAAAACAGCCAATTCGCTGGGTTAAAACAACCAATTTGCTGGGTTAAAACAGCCCAACCACTGGGTTAAAACAACCAATTTGCTGGGATAAAACAACCTAACCGTTGGGTTAAAACAACCAATTTGCTGGGTTAAAACAACCTAACGCTGGGTTAAAACAACCCAACCGTTGGTTAAAACAGCCAATTCGCTGGGTTAAAACAACCAATTTGCTGGGTTAAAACAACCCAACCGCTGGGTTAAAACAGCCAATTTGCTGGGTTAAAACAACCCAACCGTTGGGTTAAAACAGCCAATTCGCTGGGTTAAAACAATCAGTTTGCTGGGTTAAAACAGCCCAACCACTGGGTTAAAACAACCAATTTGCTGGGATAAAACAACCTAACCGTTGGGTTAAAACAACCAATTTGCTGGGTTAAAACAACCTAACCGCTGGGTTAAAACAACCCAACCGTTGGGTTAAAACAGCCAATTCGCTGGGTTAAAACAACCAATTTGCTGGGTTAAAACAGCCCAACCACTGGGTTTGTCCATTTTCAACCCAACTTGGGTTGCTTTTAACTCAGCATTTTTTAGTGTGCATAATTTAGATAGAAATATAATAATAATAATAATAATAATAATAGCATATATACACTGTTGGGTTTAATTATTTACTAAGCAGTCTAATAACTGTAATTTAATTAATTTTCCCTTGAAAAAGTAAAGTAAGGGATTACTCTTAATTTATCTGTAATTTAATTACAGTTACTTCTGATATAACTGAATTAAATAACTGTAAAGACTATAGAACAAATAGTACAGTAACCTAATTACACTGTTGAAGATGTCATTAGTAGCTAGTAATTACTTTTTTAGAGTAACAAACAAGATTTTCTGTAATTGAAATAACTGTATTTTTAAAAAAACAAATTCTGCTCTGACTAATAATTTTATTATAGGGCAAAATGATGCAGTGAAAAGCTGAGTTAAAAGAAAACAACTACACTCTTAAAACAGATGTGTTAAGATCTAACACAGGATGTGTTGTTTTTAGTTGTTTTTGTGTGTCTAGTTAAGGACAACGCATTTTGTGTTACTTTTAACTCAAACATGTGTTATTCCTGCTCATTTTCTACACACTAATGTGTAATATTTACACAATTTGTGTCAATTATGTACACAAAATGACACAAAATGTGTCACAAAAAATAACACAAAAAAATTGTTATTAATTAACACATCTTTTTTGAGAGTGTACATTTAAAAAAAAAAAAAAAAAAAAGTTAGTCAATTTTTAATGTGTAGAGTGGTTAGAGCGGTTAGAAGTCCATCCACATTCTGTGAGATGCTCGTCTCTGGGAATGAATGGGTGCTGTAGATACCCCGCCCCATCCGGTTCTCCCGTCCAATGAAAACGCACGATGCACCATGATGGGACGTCACGCACACTGGCGTCGTGTCGGGATTGGAATGTAACAGAGTAACAATCGGAACAACTGAGCAATAGGTGACTGGGCTCGCGGATCAAGGAACTCAGTTGATTTTATTTACTAAGGAAACATCCTGTGAAACTCGCTGTAAAAGGGAAACGTCGCTTTCCAGAGCCGGCGTCCCGATGAAGAGGAAATCCACTTCTTGCGCGTGTGAAGGTCCACGGAGAGCGCTGGAATAAGAGAAATGCAGGGATTCGTGAGGTTACCGTCGTTCCGGTGAACTGTTTTTGTTTCGGAGGTGAATGGAGTAGCGGTGGACTTCAGTTTAGACTGGATGTGTGGATTGGAAACGCCACGGCATCGAAGATAAACCTCGGTCGTTGTATTATTAACGACTTTACATCTTTTCCAGCGGGACCCCCTGCTCTCCAAAGACGAACTCCATGAGTCAGTGCCGCCGCAACTCTCCGACGCGTTTATCTAGCGTTTTTATTACTCCAACTTAAGTCAGTGAGTAAGCATAGGCTACCTGATTGTGTGTTTATAATGATCTTAACAGGTTCGGTTACGGCTGCGTTGTGAAATGTCGCTACTAGACAGACGAGGGAGAGCGAGGAGCCCGATGTAAAATCGCCCACATGCGCTGGATCAATCGCTTGCTGTTAGGTGATCGGAATCTGAAGAGTTGTAAATCCTCGCAGGCTGGAAGATGGCGGAGCAGTACTATAGCTGGAGGGGGTGGTGGTGCTGCTGCTGAGAGACAAACTTCCAACCGCTTGAGATTTATTTGCAAACACCGCGATCTGGACACATGCAGGCCAAAAAACGATATCTGATCTCGCTCTTAACCGGCGCCTTTCTAGTTCTGCTCTTTTACTTTGGAGGAGGGGTCCCGGGTCCGGCGGCCACGGGATCCAGGAGCCGACATGGATATAATCGTCCCGATCAGCCGTGGCCACACTTCTCGGATCCCTTACAACACTTGAGCCCGTGGGACCATTCGGACACGGAGGAATACAATGTGCACATATCGCCCAGGCAGAAGAGAGACGTTAACTCGAGCGTTTACAAGGGCAAAAGGTGCCGCATGCAATCATGCTTCGATTTCTCTCTCTGTCAGAGGAACGGATTCAAAGTGTACGTGTACCCGCAGCAGAAGGGCGAGAAGATCTCGGAAAGTTACCAGAACATTTTATCCACCATCGAGGGCTCTAGGTTTTACACTTCTGACCCTGGTCAAGCGTGTCTGTTCGTCCTGAGCTTGGACACTCTTGACCGCGACCAGTTATCGCCGCAGTACGTGCACAATCTCAAAACCAAGGTGCAGAGCTTACCTCTTTGGAACAATGGTAGGAATCACCTCATATTTAATTTGTATTCGGGCACATGGCCCGACTACACGGAAGACTTGGGCTTTGACATCGGACAGGCCATGCTGGCCAAAGCAAGCATCAGTACTGAGAACTTCAGACCTAACTTTGACGTATCCATCCCCTTGTTCTCCAAGGAGCACCCAAGGACCGGTGGGGACAGGGGGTACTTGAAATACAACACCATTCCACCTTTTAGAAAGTATATGTTGGTATTTAAGGGGAAACGCTATTTGACCGGCATCGGCTCGGACACGAGGAATGCCTTATATCATGTTCATAACGCGGAGGATGTAGTTCTTCTCACCACCTGCAAACATGGCAAGGATTGGCAGAAACACAAGGACGCGCGATGTGACAAGGACAACGCCGAGTATGACAAGTGAGTCCTCAAACTTATGTTTTTCTCATGTGATCGTGTCATTAACCATCATACTACACCAGTTATTTTTTACCACATGGAACTGTCATTAAAAATTACATTTTTTAAAAGTGCTTTTTATCTCCTGGTTAGTCAGGTTTCAAGATTTCACCGAAGTTTTGACATTTTTATTTGAGTATTTATGAGGTCAGTAATATTGACCGGATGAAAATGCTACAGTTTAACCGCGTATTAATCCAATTCATTTTTATTGTTCTAAGTTTCTAATAATTTAATAGCTAGCTTACCTGTGAAGTCGTCGCCATTTGGTTGTCTGTTCTAACGGTTTTAACGGTTTCCTTCAGCAAAACTATACAGCGCGCGAAAACTATAGTGCTCAAATACGGTTATTTTTTTACAACATGGAACTGTCATTAGAAATAAAAATTTGAAGTCACAAAAATGTGCTTTTTACACTTAGCCATGGGTTAATGCTCATATACTGTATCTCCTGGTTGCAGGTTTCAAGATTTCACTTAAGTTTTTATTTGAATATTTATGAGGTCAGTAACATTGACTGGATGAATATGCTACAGATTAATCGCGTATTAATCCAATTAATTTTGTTGTTTTCAGTTTCTAATAATTTAATAGCTTTCCTGTTAAATTGATGCCATTTGGCCTACATCTGTTTCTGTTTTAACGGTTTTAACGGTTTTCTTCAGCAAAACTATACAGCGCGTGAAAGTAGCTAAATACCTTTACAACGCACATGAATATTTAATTAGGTAAACACGAGGCACTTTATGATTGGTTGTCTGTTGCTAAACAACTCTGATATCGCTTTACACTCCTTTGGCACCACAGGGTTTCATAACCCAGTGTTAAAGTGATAGTTCACTCAAAAATTTAAAAATCTGTAATTAAACCGGGGTGCACACTGTGCGATTTTGGGCCACGATTTGGTCGGCTGAGACAAATTTTGAGAATCCTAAAAGATTCAATCCTAGGCTAAAATCTGTAGTCTTTGATCGCTAGTTTGACATGTTCACCGACAGCCGATTAATGACCATTACATAAATACTAAGTATGTACTTGTTTCATAATTGCACTTTCTTCCTGTTGTGATTATAATAACAAACTTAGAATATAAGTTGGACCCCTCTGGACTACTGAAAGATGTTTTGTAGAGCGTCACGCTGTCCAATTTTACCCAGCAATGTGCCATTTTTATGCAAGGTGTTTCAGTGAGTTGTGTCATCTTGGATATTTTTGAAGCGGCGCTTCATGTGTCATGGAGACCAGCAGGGCTTCCGGGGTATGTGTTTTACACCGGATTGCGAAACGCTTTTATTGCTTTAGAAAGCCATTAACATGATAAACACATTCCCAGGTACAGTAGTGAGCTGTAATCCTTTCGGTTTTTATATCCCAACTCTATTGCACTCATTTTAAGACACCTCCACCATGGGAATTTCACCCTAATCTCAGATATTATAGCAGCCCAATCTGGATATGTTTGGACACGTCTCATATGCCCGAAATATAACGCGCTCTCAACAGGGAGAACGAGCGTACGACCTTGCATAATTAGAAAGCTGACCCAGTGTAAATAAACCGTAATTGGAATCTTTTTTTTGTCCTGAAATGTTAACACGCTCACAAGTAGATCCGTCACGCTAGCAGTGATTTCTGATTAAACAGATAGAACTTAATCAATAATCCACTTTTAACTGTTGCCGTTCTCTAGAAGTGAATGGATTGCATATTCAAGCACACTGAATCACAATCCGTTAGAATTCACTGATAATTTCACTGTACATTGTGAGAGTAATTACCTGCCGCATATCACTTCAAAACAGCCTGAGTGCTCATTAATGGGATTTCAGGCTCAGCACCTAGAGGAAGTCAGCGCTCTTCCTCCCGCTCTAGAGCCCACTCCTGGTTAGTCATGGCACTAATGCTGGTCGGTGTGCAGATATTTTTGGCACCATGTTTCTCCCTCCCATGATGCTGCTGAGGTGCTTCTCAGCAGGATGTGGTGCTGTTAATTGGAGTGTAAGTGTGTGTGTGTGTGTGTGTCTGAAAGACAGAACAGCTGTTTGGAACATGAGCGAGCTGAGCCATGCAAAAATGACCCAGCTGACAGGAGTCTGCAAAATTTATTTACCGGTATTTATATTTTTTTTAGTTGGTGACTTGGCAGGGGTCAATGCTAAAGTTTTTTTTTCTACTCTTCAAATTTTTACTTTCCCTGCCAAAATTTTCACTGGCCCCACCACAAAAAAGTAATAAATAAATAAAATAAAATAGGCCTAGTTATTGTTTTAAGGTTTTTGACCCATAACCTTACTAAATAATGTTACGGCACCAAAAACTAGTCTAAATTTCAAATATTGTTAATGTAAACTGTCAGCAATAAAATAAGATCAAATAATCAAATTATGAGCAATAACACAAATAAATACAACAGAACAAACAAATGAAATAAACTGTGCTTATCATGTAGGTCTAAGGCCGTGTGTTCACCAAAGCGTTATTTCCAGCGGCTAGCGTACTTTTCCAATTGTTTTCAATGGGAGCGCAGCGTTTTTTAAATGCCAGGAGCGTAATGAGGCGCTCTTTTTCATGCTCAAGTACTGAGTGCTCTGCGTTTTTTTTTTTTTTTTTTTTTTTAATTGGTCGCCTCGAGTTGAAAAATGTTCAACTTTGAGTAAAATGCTGCACTCATCACTGTCACTTTTCAGCCAGCCATCCAATCAGAGTGGAGGAGGGGCGGGACATAACATGTCACAACATTCTTGCTGTACAACCACATCAACAAGCAGAGAACAGAACAAAATGGATGAGAATGTATTAATATTGCTGGTCTCTGAACATACATATCAAGTGCTCTACATTGTGTCAATTTTTAGTCTGAAACAAATTATCTGCGAGTAGAAGAGTAACAGATACGGATATTCCGTATCATAGCATCAAAGCGCCTCCGAATTGCAAAGTGCTCTCAAGTGCTCAGAGATGGGCATTTTCAGCTGGCTAAAAACGCTTTGGTGGACACGCAGCCTAACAGTAGTTTTCAGGTATACAAATTGAACAACACTGCATAGTCTTTACTTGTATACATTAAATATAGATTAATCCTTATTAAAGTTACAAAAGTTAAGTCAAGAGCAGTGTGATGTTTTCTTTGTCCTTTGTTTTTTGATTAACATTAAAAACGCAGACAGCAGCAGGTTTATTAGGCTGCTGTCACTTTAAGAGCTGCACGGATCCAATATACTGTTACACATGCATTTTCTTTCTCAACTGTTTATTCACTTAAGATGTTAACTGTTTACGAGGATAATTGCCGATAATTTTGACAATTTTGTTTGAAAATGTCCATTCAAGTGCTGCATTGTTATGAAAGTTTATCATTTGCTTTTGTTTTTAATTCTTGCCGATTTAAACATTCAAGTTCAAGAAGACACAAAAGAGAACTTAATTCAGTACTTTGAGAGAGGCGGCTTTCTGGTCGTGTGCTTCGGATGTGTGTTGCGCACACACAACTTCTCACACAGCATGCAAGTATTGCATTGAGTTCTCTTTTTCGTGTCTTCTTGCTCTTGAATATTTAAATTGGCAAGGTTTTAAAACGTGCAAATGATAAACGTTTGTGACGATGCATAACTTGCCTGTCGACTGCCGTCCTTATTGTCAAGCCCTGGTTGGTGTTTTTTTGGCCATCTCAAATTACTTGGGTTATTCTTCTGCTTTTCATTTAAATACCCAAAAGAATTCATGAAGGTTTACCTTTTGATTTTCCAGCTTTTAAAATTACTTGCATCTGAATGGTTTCAGGCACCGCTGGTCCGACACAGTGAGCCTGCCAGACTCAAAGTTGAGACTTGGCCCTGCGACTGAAATTCCTCCATGCCACGGTTTGGAATTTACCAAGCTGGAATAACTCAGCAGTGCCAAGCATTATTAAACAATAGATTCATTCAGTACTGTGCCACAAAGCACAGCGCTGGTCACTTCCCCAGCTGGAAGAGTGGAGGAAATCCAATCTGCTTCAGTGTGATTTGTGGAAGTTGTCACATTGATCTGATACAGATGAAGGAAATGATTTCAAATCCCCCTGCTGCAAATGATATTCAGTCTGGTATTAGACTCTAAAACTTTTTTTTTGGGTACTATTAAATTGTAAAAATCTTGTTTTCTGGAAAATGAGTCACTGCATAGATACAGAAGGGTAATATTTGCAATGCCAACATTTTTCCCTTTGAGTATCTGTGTTTTTTCCTCTGTTAATCCCTAACCAGATTTATTAGACTTTATTATTAACTGTGTCCCTCTCACCAGGCCATTCAAGGACACCGCAAGGACTGAATTTAATATTTCACCTATTATTACTGCTCATAGCCTCTTTAATCATTCCAAGAACACAAAAGAAAACAAACTAGTTTCCCCAGCTTTAGTTGATGGATGGCTTTCTGTTGGTGCATGTGCTGCACGTCATGGTTACACTGGTGAATAGAATGAAGTTGCATTAGTTTTTATGTAGTGAACACTGTAGTTTAATTGGTTTAAAATGAAGCACTTCTATCCCACTGTTTTTATTTGTTTCTCTTGTCACATTAATAAATCATGAATTTTCATGATCTCACCTCAGTCAGATAAAGCAGTGGCCCGAGCTTGTGTGGCAAATGCTAATGTGAGGTAATTAGCCTGAATAGAGTTCTGCTTAATTACTGTTCGTTGATTATATATTTTCTGTGTATAATGTGCTTGGGCTAAGGCTGGCTTTATCTGATCGCAGCATTGGATAAATTGCATGTTAAAGCGAGGAGGTAATTTGTGTGTGTTGTTTAGTTTGAAGTGTTTCCTTCACAGGAATTCTGCTGTAATGGAATGTTTTTTGATCTTTAAAAGAATATTGGAGATGTTGAGACGTAGATATTGTCCCAGCAGGTTTGTGTGGGTGGTCAACACCCCCCCATTTTGTCCATCCCTGTCTGGGAGACTCATTGACCCACTTTCAGTGGGATTACCACAGGAAAATTCCCTCCGGCCACAAAAAAAAAGACCACCAGATGGATTCAGAAATGGTCATTGCCGTCAATTATTACTAAGTGTAACTACAACCAACTCTTGGGGGAGAAAAAACTAGCATGCTTTGAAGTTAAGTTCTGAATGTTAAAATCTAGTACAAGCCGTAGCAACAGGACTGTCATTAATTGGGGAAAATGGAACGCAAAAAAAGATTCTTTTTTATCCAAAGCCTGTCAATGAGCTCTTGAAGAGTGAGTTCATAAGTGAAAAGCATCTTTCATTCCTTCTCTAGGAAAACATGTTTTCTGAAAGGAATTTGCAGAGCAGGCCATTGATTGGTTCACAGTGGAGTGGGATTTCTAAGAGGGAATGTCTTTTTGAGGGACACTATTTAGGTCTTGCTTTCTAAATGTATCTGAAGTGTTCATAAACTCTTCCTGACTGGCTCGGTAAGAGATTTTTGATTATTTCTCCCAACATTAATATACACTACCGTTCAAAGAGTTTTTAAATGATCTTCTGCTCATCAAGGCTGCATTTATTTGATTAAAAATACAGTAAAATTGTGAAATATTTTTTCGATTTAAAATGACAATTTTCTATGTGAAGATATTGTAAAATGTAATTTATTCCTGTGATCAAAGCTGAATTTTCAGCATCATTACTCCAGTCTTCAGTGTCACATGATCCTTCAGAAATCATAAAACTATTAATTTCCTCAACTTTTCAATGGTACTGTACAAAAAAGGAGTAGCAAATGGATTCACTCACATAGGAGCATTTATTTTAGTCTTGAGTCGTTTATCTGCTGGAGCGGCAGCTGAAATGTTGACGTCAGTGCTGAGATGGGCTGTAAGGGTGCTGTTCTCCCCCGTGACCATCAGCCACGAGTATTAGCCATGGCCTTTTAATCCAGCTCTCAGGGGAGAAGGTCTTCCACTACTGCTGTGGTTTTCACTGTCTGTAGATCAGCCTCACAGTGTAACACAGCAGTTTGCATGCTAATTTGGTGCTAAAAGAGGCAATCCACCCTTCCTCAATACCAGACTTGTCAGATTCAGCTTCACACTCGTTCTGGGACGTATGAAAACATCTGCAGCAGTCAAATGTTAAGAAATGCAGGTGTTGCTAAAATGCTGTATAGCAATGTTGTTTTTTTCGCAAATGACAGATCATATAACGATGTTCAGAATGACTTTTTTCTGCTGTAAATTAGAGCTGCACGATTCTGGATAAATTGAGAATCGTGATTTTTTTTTTTTTCCAAACAGACTATTTTCTCACGATTCTGAACAGACGACAAAACAAAATAGCATGTAATTTACTAGAGGTTCTGGCAAAATGTCAATTGCTGCAGTGTATTTGAAATGTTTAATTAATTTGAATGAATTACTAAAAAATCAGGTTGAATGAATGATTCAATGACTCATTCATAAAGACTTCACTTGTTTATTACTGGATGAATCTGTGTTTTTTGAGGGAATCTCTTGAATGATTGATTGAATGAGAGATACATTTTTAAGTCACTTGTCACCACCTACTGGTGTAATAATGTAATTGATACAATCTTTATTTGAAGCATCAAGTTACTTTCAAAAGGTGATTTACTCTATTTTGATCGCTTCTGTAGACATCAGTGTTTATATCCCAACTATAAACTTTCATCCCAGTACTTCTGTGATTTGGTTTGTAACACAGAAATAATGATACCGTGTGGTTTGAAAAGACTGTTTTTGAAGCTGTTTTATACCTATACATGACAACTGCTGTGATTTTTGTCAAATGTTTAATAGACAGGCGAGTCATTGTCATTAGGAATGAGATTGCATGGGTTTTTGGATCAAGATCGCATCTTTTAACAATTCATTGTGCAGCTCTAAGTGCTTCTCTAACTTAGTATACATGACATTGAATATTCAAAGCATTAAATACACATTTTGCATCATGATTTCAGCTGAAGCTGCTGGTTTGGGTGTTTTTACAACTTCAGGGTAATTTCAGGGTTTTATTAGAGTCGTATCATGGGCTAAGTGTTGAAACAAGGCTCTCACAGTTCGGCCAAAAAAACAAACCTTTTTCAACTGTTCTGAGGAATTTGAAGGGGAATTGCTTAAATTCTTTGTATTGCTTTTCTTGTCATACATACACGTCTACTGGGAGACTGTATAGGACAGTGGGGGGCTGCTATAGAAAGAGCGTTTTGTTTAAGTGCTAGCTGATCTAATGGCTCGCGCCCAAGCCGTTTTATGGTTTGATTTGACTACCTCTCCAGTGAAACGGCTCTCTTGCCCCCGGGCACTGAGGGGCTCCTTTGTGCTAAAGTTTGCTCAGATTCTTTCGCAGCCTGTGCCTTGTTGACACCGCGGCCCCTTCTCATCCCCCACAGGAACCCCAATCCTCTGCCAAAAGCTCTGAAACAACTTCCCCCTCCCCCTTCAGACTTCCCATGTTTTTCCCCCTCAGAACTTGGATTCACAACACTGAAACAAGCCTGATAGCTTTTGAATTCTGGAAGGCATCAAACAAAAGGCCACACAGAGACACTGGCTTCCATGATACTTCATGGTTCAGTGCCTGAGCTGTGTGGCTTGTTGAAGGGATATTCCCAAAAATGAAAGTTCTTTCATTATTTACTCACTCTCATGTCTTTCCAGACCTGTAGGTCTGGTTGTCTTCTGTGAAACACACACACAAAAATTCCCCATACAATAAAAGCTAATGAGGCTGTTTTGGACCCCATTGACTTCCATTGTATAGGCAAAAACATACTTGAAAATATCATCTTTTATATTCCACAGAAGAAAAAGTCATGAAGGGTTGGAACGATCCCTTTAAGATCCAAGATTTTCATCTAGTAGTAGATGATAAAATGGTAAAATCTCATATTTTGATGGAGGGACCAGTTCTCTTTGATCTGGGCCAGTAATCAACACACCAGCTACCGCAATCACACATAACACCCTAGAATAGTGGCAACAAGCTTTGGTTAACACCTTTATTGACACAGTTTGCTGTTTTTCTCACACAGGAAGCAATGGTTTAATTATTTCTTACGCCAAGGTCTCGTCAGATAAGACACGTATGAATCTCGGGTAAAGTTCCGCTTTGACTTCGCCATTCTGATGCTATATCTAGTCTTCAAAAAGAAAAAAGATAAAGGGACCTTGAAGTGAAAATGGGTTTTCACGTAAATGTCATTGAAGGAGCTTGTTTTTTGGTGTCAGTGGTTTACACCTTTAATTATAAACATTTTTTATGTTCTATAAATAAAATGATGTCAAGGATTGCAAAGTAGTCAAGAAAGCTTTTCACATGATTCAGAGCTTTGACCTGAACAGGGTTCAACTTTCGTTTTTTTATGTCAGATGTGTAAATGGATAATAAATTACTTGTTCTAGGGCAGTCATGATAATGACATTTTGGCTGCCTAAATATAATTAACAATATAATTATCCATTTTCTTTCAGCACAAAAATCATATAGAATTTTGAAATGGAAAAAATGAAAAAATATTGCACATTGGTAGAATGGCGTGAATAAAATTTATATATTTTTTTAATATTTCTTTGATCCACTTTAGTCTTAGTTCACTTTCAATCTATTTTATTTTTCCCCAAAATCTATTTTTTCAATTTTAATTCTGGATTACGTTTTTTTTTTTTTTCCTCTTTAGACTCTGATTTAATGGTTAAATGAATTGCATATCTGATTAATTGATAATAAAGTTTATACAATTTAACAACAATTTATTAAAAGTTTAATACAATGTATTTATTTTTATTTTTCTATGAAATACATTTTTTTCTTTCAAATTTTATTTATTTTTATTTTTTTGTTTTATTTTTCCCAAATTCCATGGTTTCTGTTTTAATTTTTCTGCATTCTATTGTTTAATAAAATTTAAAAAAATCAAAAAGCATGTCTAATCATTCATAAACTTTTTTTTTTTTTTTTTTTTTTTTTTTTTTTATACAATAATATGGCCATATGAAGTGTTTTATAAATGTTTAACTTATCAAAAGTGTTGCAATCAAATGAAGGCATAAAACATTAACAATTTATTAAAAAAAATGTAATCAAATCAACATTAAGGGAGTTGTCATGAAGACCTTTGCGTTTTTCTCAAATTAAACTGTAAAATGTAGTATAGTGAGACGGCAGATGCTGAAAACACCTTGAGCATAATCGTTTAATATTCACAGACATAAATCCATATCTCAGTTTAAGTGTACAGCCCTCATTTGGTTTATTCCTCAAAAAATTTTCCAAATTCAGAGACATTCCACGTTATATGGTGATGCTTGATTCTGCAATTCCGTCCGTGTTTTCTGCATCACAGAACTAATTAATTCATATTTAATTTTAAAATATTACTCTCTTCAGTTGAGGGTCGCTGGTGCATTTAATTTTGAATGCAGTGATTTTTCATTTGTTCATTTAAAATTCCATTTTTGTAGGGCAAAATTACTTTTGGAATTTAAAATATCAATAATCAGTTATCTCAAGGCCTAACTTCATTACATTAACATTCCTAGCCAAAACAGATGAGATATCAGGGATCAAATAAAGCCAGCTGTATAGTGATCCAGAAATTATGATTATTCAACCTGACCTTGACTGTCTGTCTTGTATAAAACGAATGGTAATTTCCAGTCCAGATTAATGTTCTTCTGTGATTATTTTTCACTACAGGTAAGAGGACAAGGTAGTGAATATAATATTGGTTGATTTTGCGCCTCACCATGGACAAAAAGCGAATGGTATCATAACAGCCTTAAACTTTGCAATTACATCATAACTATCAGTGCATGTTTTGAACATGTGACACAACTGAGAGTGCGCTTGTTTACAGGTATTGTGGAGTATCTGCATGTGTCTCTTCCAGGTTCCTAATCTCCTCCCGTTTTAGTCCGGTGCTCCTTTTGGCTTCCCATCAGGCAGAATTTGGTCTGTGACTTTCTTTGTTTCTTTGTCTGCCTCAAAGAAAAATGGTGGTTTAACATAAGCTCTGGGTGAGCCGTGTGATGCGGTTCTTCGTTTCATGTGCTTATGCGATGGAGGGAACACAAAACATATGTTTTTTTTTTTTAATTCAGGGACTTATTTTTAACCCGTGTCGTCTTTGCTCTGCGTCTGGGTTAGCGTCGTTCACAGCATCAAAGCGAAAAATGTCTTCTTTGCTGAAAATCTGCCGCTGTTGCATCTGTTCTTCCCCTTCCTCCTGTGCTTGCAGTGATGGTGTCGCCGTCGAAGTGTTTCACCACAGAATACTGAGAATAAGATGCTGTTTTAAAAGTAGTGTGCACTGTGGTGATGATGTGTGTTGGGCTCGACTTTGACATTAAGGCAGGAACACACTAAGCCGACGGTCGGCCGTCGGGCAGTTTTTGTTCGTCGGCCGACTAAGTTTTCTCAGTGTGTTCCACACCGTCGGGTGAAGTTGGTCCTCGTTGGCTTTTTTTCCCGGCTGATTCGACATGTTGAATCGGCGTCGGAGCTCGTCGGGCCACATGATCATTCTGATTGGCTTTTCAGCTACTGATAGACTTGGCTGTCTATCATTCTATTGTTCTTTTTCTCATTCTATTATTCTTTTTCTCATTCTATTTTTTGTATCATTCTATCATTCTGTTCTTTCTATCTTTTTTTATCATTCTATCATCTGTTTGTCATTCTTTGTCTATCATTCTGTCATTCTTTGTCTATTCTATCGTTCTTTCTGTTGATCATTCTATATCATTCTATCTGTGTGTCATTCTCTCTATCACTATTCTTGAAATTTCATTTAATGTTCTCCTACCCTCCATTCAAAAACTGCAATTCTGCCTTGTTTGCTGCTTCACTTTAAATTCAATTCAAATTCAGAAATCAAACTGGTATTCAATTCAGAATGGTGCACAATCCCACTACATAGGAAATTAATTTCCATTCCATTTTTTTTCGATTGTAGGAATGAGTTTTAATACTTTTTTGGACATGTTTGTTTACCTCCCTGACTTTTATGATGACACTCCTTTTCCAAGTGCTTATGCTTTTAGCACATGTAAAGGTCCATCTCTTCCACCATCGAGGCTGAACTGGCATAACCCCTGAATGCTGTAATTGTTTATGTAGCTTTTATGAATCCTTGTATTCCTTCCCGTCCTCATCTGAAACAAATGCTGAGGTGTATGTGGTCAAGACTTCCAGCTTTCACTAGCGTGGTGTGTGGGCTGACTATGAGAGTGTTTGCCACTTTGAGTGGTTTATATGGTTACCCAACAATATTTTTTTTTTTTTTTTTTTTTTTTTTTTTTGGTGCACCATCTCTGTTTTCCCCATGTTCCCCTCTGGTTTTCTGATGTACTCCAGCCGTTTGGTTCCCTGGTGCTTTCGGACTAGAGCATAAGTTGCGGTGGGCATTCATGTGGAACCCAGGCAGCAATACAGGATGAATTATTCAGCAAATGTGTTTTATTCATATTTTTGTCCTTGCAATTTTGTTGAGCATGTCCACTCTGTCTTTCTGGCCCTTCTTTTGCTTTCAGTGTCAAAAAACAATGGTAACTGTTTGAATTTGTTATGGTATGTGGATGATGATGATTTCTTCATTCTGGTTATGGAAATATAATATGTTAGATTTTAGAAGTAGTAGAAGCCAAACATTCATTATTCAGTTGCTTCTAATGTAGAGAGTCAGGCTGTATATCTAAGAGCTCAAGATGCAGAAGTCTTTTATTGTGTAGCTATCCTGCTTAAACATTAAACATCCGCAGCAGAAAAGCTCTCCACCCTCTCTAGTACTTAAGTAAATGTCATTAGCCAAGGCTGGTCCAGCTACTGAAACCCTTTCAATGTAAGCCTCTCGTACAGTTGACCCTATTAGTAGCTTGTTGATGGAGCTGAAAACAGGCTATTGATTAATTGATTTTGTGCACACTAATGGATGGCCAAGCCCAATAAAGATAATTGCCTCTTGGATTAACCTTTTTGTTGCAGAGATTTGAAAAAACTAAACGGATTCAGTCTTTAGATATGACACTAATTCTTTGAGGAAAAGCTGATGATAAGGTCATGTAGCAGTCGTCTGTCTCGGTCAGAAATAAAAAGTCATTTCTTTCGTCACCATACTGACCTTTCTCTTTCATTCTGTCAGATGAAGAGATCAGGAAGAGTCTCAGACTTGCCATTTGTCTCAGATCACTTTTGTACATCTTTCAAGTCTTAATGAAAAAATGTGCGTACCATTTTAATAGAAAAATACTTCTTTATAAAGTGTGGGTACTGATTATTATCCATCCATCCAATTACCATCCATCCAATTCCCATCCCAATCCATTCCCATTCATCCATCCATCCAATTCCCATCCATTCCCATCCCAATCCATTTCCATCCATCCATCTAATTCCAACCCATCCCCATCCCAATCCATTCCCATCCCAATCCATTACCGTCCATCCATCTAATTCCAGTCCATTCCCATCCATCCATCCATCCATCCAATTCCCATCCATTCCCATCCCAATCTATTCCCATCCATCCATCTAATTCCCATCCAGTCCCATCCCAATCCATTTCCATGAATCCAATTCTCATCCATTCCCATCCCAATCCATTCCCATCCATCCATCTAATTCCAATCCATTCCCATCCCAATCCCAATCCATTCCCATCCATCCATCCATCCATCCAAGTCCCATCCCAATCCATTCCCGTCCGTCCATCCATCCAGTCCCAATCCATTCCCATCCATCCATCCATCCATCCATCCAATTCCCATCCAGTTCCCATCCAGTCCCATCCCAATCCATTCCCATCCATCAGTCTGTCCTTCCCTGTCCCTCCATATTCATTACAGGAGTAATTCTTATTTAACAGTGTGCCTTGATTATTATTATTTTTTTATTTTATTTTATTTTTTTTGTGTTGCATTATTCTCAAGAGTAAAACGACAGATTCTGTGAATTAGAAATATCTTCTTCTCTAGAGAAAAGCCTCATTGTCTCATGTCACTTAGATAACGCTCTATAGTCACTAAGCAACTGAAGCAGAAATGGGAGACTTTTTTTGGACTGAAGGGATTCTGTAAAATGCTCCTGTCAGACATTTTTTAAAGTGACTATTTGTTTTTTGCTATGCAGCAAAAATAAAGGCTTTAAAATAGTTGTGTTTTGTCTTAATATGGTGCCGTGGTTTCTGTAAACATGTTTCTTACAGCCATCTGACTGCTGTGGTCTCAGTGACTGACAGGGCCTACTTGTCCTTATCACAACTGCTGTAGGGATTTGTGCTCTGTCAATCATCCAGCTTGTTGAAGGTGTCAGTAGCTTGATGCTGCTATAGAATCAGTTCAAACTGTGAACCACAGCAAAAAATACACCTGGTGCTGGAAATATGCTCTGTAAACGTTACTAAGATGCTCTTTTGCATTACTTAGGTCGCAGCACATTGTTGCTCAAATAATGGTGCAGTTCTGTGTCATTAATGTTAATCAAACAACAAAAGACAGAGAAAATCACTCACTGCTCTTGACTGTTACTTTAAAGGGGACATATCATGAAAATCAGATTTTTTTTGTGTGTGTGTGTGTTAAAGTGCTACAGTCGGGTCCCCGTTGCATCTACCAACCCAGAAAATGTGAAAAATGACAACCCAGTAACTTTGTTTTAGCAAGCTTTTCTCTGCAAACATGTGAAAAAACGAGCCGCTCAGATTTCACTCCCCTAGTGATGTAGGAAGGGGATCTTATTATAATATTACCACCCCGTATCGCTAACCATTCAGAAACGTCCAGTTTCATTCTAAACGTTGTAACTTCTTCCTGAGTCTCTCCATCAGTGTCGACTCCGGTTTGAACAATGTAAGGCTGAACACCATTACTGACAATCCTCATTTTGGCTGCGTGAGATTCTCCAGCTTTGTTGTTGTTGTTGAGCAACCGAAGCGGGAGCTGTTAAAGCTCCGCCCTCTTCTGGAAAGGGGGCCGGGAGCAGCAGCTCACTTGCATTTAAAGGGACACACACAAAAATGGCTTTTTTTTTTTTTTTGCTCACACCCAGATAGGGGGAAATTTGACAAGCTATAATAAATGATCTGTGGGGTATTTTGAGCTGAAACTTCACAGACACATTCTGGAGACACCAGAGACTTCTTTTTCTTTTCTTTTTTTTTTTACTTTAGGCTAGTATTATAAAAAAAATACAGTATATCAGAAAAAAACCCTCATTTAAAGAAAAAATAACTAATAAAATCGATGATATAAAATTTTGGTCATATCTCCCACCCCTATTGACTAGAAAAATCTTTATTCGGGGGCAGCCCTGAAAATTATTCCATATGGAAAAAAGGAATGGAAGGAGAACAGCAAACACCCCAACTTAATCAAGGTGACATTATACTATGCTAATTTCTGCCATTACTTGCCTGGTAAGTCCTTTCCTGATTGCAGATGGCAGACTTCACGGCTTTTTCAGTAGCTCTAGTGCCCTGGGCACAGCCGTAAATCACACACAACTGTGAGAGGGGATCAGATCACGCTCAGGTCAACTTACTCGGCAGAAAGCATTGAGTGTCCTCTGTGAACTGAAGGGCCAAAGCTGGGTTTTGCCTCAAGGGTGCTCTTCAGCAAAAACATCGATGCCCACCCATCACATTCCACTAAGTCAATGCACCTGGGAAAGGACCCGAATCTGTCTGGGATCGGAGTAGAGAACCTTAATTATGCTGTACACCCGGGAGGCTACGTGGCAACCTGGAAAACTTCATTATGGAAGACACGAGAGGATAGCAGCAGTTCAACACTCGCTCCTCTAATGACGTTGTCAGAACTGCTACAGGTTTTCCTTTCACCTTTTTTTCCTTAAACGTCCCCTTTTCAGCAGCCTGACTCACCGAATACAATTATGTTCCAGGAAAAGCCCAGGACTGCTGGTGAAAAGCTGAATAGCGGGGAAAAAGCTGTCAGGCTCAAAGGTGGAAGGAGCCCATTTGTGGCTGTAATTTAGCACATGAGTGAATTGCACTATGGTTATTGTAGGTGCTCCATCGACTGGATCTCGGGTGGCATTGCTTGTGACCCTGAGAGATACAAGACGAAGATGTGCGGTTCTGGAATCATGCTAGTTGGACGTCTGTTGGGCAGCAACACCTCATCTGGGGCCCCATTTATCCTGTGAATCTTGTCAGCGGGAAAGAAAGCCAAGTCAGCAGAATTTGTTTAAAAGGGACCTTCATTTAAAATAAACAGCTAGTGAGGCAATAGCCAGAAACAAGAGCAGTGTATAGCCTCGGTTTACCAGTCTCACAGTTAAGAAAATGGAGATCCAAAGCATCCAACTATGCAAACAAGTCGGCCCAAGTCTTTTTTTAAAATCAGGATCTCTACAAAAGGCATTTGCATGTCATCAGTGTACAAATTGGCTTCCCAATTCCCCAGTCACAGACAGTTTGGCCAGCATCCATCATTGCAGTTGCCAAATACAAGTGATTCAGAATATATCAGGAAGGACTTGGTCTTTCCACCCACCTCCAGAGTTTCTGCATTCACCATAACAGAGAGAGCAAGAACAAAACCAATCCAGCTCTCCAGAAAAATCAATCAAGCTCAAAGCAAAAAGAGAATGGGGGGAAACTGGCATTAGTCTGATGATTTTCTATAGAGCTGTGGAGACGTGCTTCTGTAATTAGACACTGCCTTTATTAAAGTTTTCAACTGGGGGCTTTAATGAAAGGAAACGAAGGGCCCAACCTCACAGGGAGGAGAGGCAATTGTGCCAGATCTACAGAGATCGAGCTGCTGTGAGGGAACGTTCCAGCACAGCGGCGTCTATCAATGCCCAGGAAAAGATTTGCAATGCCAAGCCAGTGCCGTTGTGCCCTCCCACTGGATCGGAGCACAAAAGCTTGCAGGGAGAAAAGCCCTCATCAGGCCTTTCTTAGCCTCTGGACTTTATTTGCTGCATTGTGTTGTGAAGAGCTCTTGGCAGGCTGTAGATTCTTGGAAGTGGGGCGAGGGTGCTTTTTTCCCCCCTTCTTGCTACGTGCCCATTAATCAAACCTTCTCCAATCAGTGCCAATACCACTGTCTGTGATTCCCAAAGCTGAACTGTCTGTCACAGTGCTAGAAAATCCATCTGTTCTCACTGCAAATGGTAGCCATATCTCAACTTCAATCTAAGACACATAGTGGAGAGGAAAATGATCTAGGTGGGAATCAGTGAAGTGCACAGATTCTCAACTGTGTCCTTGTAGGACCTTGTTATGGATTGAAGGGGGAAAAGCCTTAACACTTGCCATGCAATACAATTGTCAGTACCGTTCTGTATAGACCAAGTTTAGTAGGAGTCATATGATGCCAGGGTTGCCAGGTCTGTGGTTTTTCCCTACATCAAACATAATTTGTAGCGCGTTCCATCCAATAATCGCAAAGAGCTTTGTCTTAGCTTTCAGATTCTGTCCGTTTTATCATGAAATTCAAACAATAAATGCCGTTTTGATGCTCTTAAATGTGACATGACGGATCACTGTAGTGCCTCAGTTCAAGCAGCAGCACAAGTCTTTTCTTCACTTTAATACAAGTTTTATTACAAAAAAAACATGCATGAACATCAGAAGGTATGTTGAAAGATACAGTACAGTTTACCAAAATCCGTGTCATCTCTTATGTAATCTCTCTTAATCTGTGTTTCAACCGTGGAAAGACATCAATAAAACGGCTTGTGAACAATAGCCGTTTCCATCCAAAGTTGCGAATTTAACTTGTGCCCAAATTTGGAATATTGCATTAAACATTTGCAAATAAAGCACTTTCCATCCAGTGAGTCGAAGAGAACAAAATCGTCACTTCCTTATAAACTGGCGCTAAATATCACTTAGAAAAATGGAAGTTGCTGTATAGAGGCCAATGTATATACTAATGTCCATGTTATCGCAAAGTCTTTTTTGATGCGCATCAAGGAATTTATTCGATAAAAGTGATTCCATCGTAGTTTATACATGTTTTTGTATTGCATAAATTTATCCATCTCAGTTGAGCGCATACGTTTTTTGTTTTTTTTTTTATGCACATTTTTAGAATTTATGTGCATCTTGGCGTTTCAATCCAGCATTTTTTTTTTTTTTTTTTTTTATGCGCTATCCCAAAATGCACATAAAAATAGGTGGATGGAAATCTGATGTTCGCAGTTCGTTAATTAGCTATAAAAAAAAAACTAGAGAGGAGCTTTTTTACTGTTAATTATGTGTATGTTTGAATAAACTTGCCATGAAAACTTCCTTATGTGTAACTGAGTTGTATACAAACATTTCAGTTTTTAAATAAATAGCAGTTGAATATCATAGCTCTGTTAATTGTAACCTCTGATATTACAGTAATGTACCAAATGAGGCTTCCCTGTATAGTTTGCAGCATTATTTGGGAGAGATTTTTTTCCTTAAGAAAACAAACTATTGGCATCGATTTCTACGATGCCCCTCCTTCTGAAAAACCAAAGTGCTTTGATTTGGCCAGCTGCAAAAACGGAAAAATTAAAAGCATCATATGACCCCTTTAACTGTTGAGTTGACTACTTTATTCTGCAACCAAATTAACCCCTTAAACATTTGGGCAGATTTTTATGAAATCTGCATGTACAGATTTGCATTTACCAGGATGTATGGAGCTGAACTGAACAGATAGTTGATATCAGAAATTGCTCCCACCTGTCAAACCCATGCATTATGGTCCAGTGATTGCCTCTGTTAGTTTACTAATGATAAAATTAGTTTGGTTAAAAATAGCTGGCACCCTAAGGGTTAAACCATTAGCATCCATGTTACACCTGCGAGACGATGAAGCGTTGCTATGGTTGTAAGTGTCAATCTTTGAGAGTTTTTTTTGTTTGTTTGTTTTTTTAATTAACGGAGTTAATTAGTAGTCTGATAAGCAAGTAGCCAAATCAAAGGTATGTCTCTGGGTGCAAATGTTATTTTGTCCAAAAATAGCCAAAGGGTTTAAAATGTTCGCCAATGTCTTTCTTGCTTATACCTGCAGAGAACTGAAATGTTGCTATGGTTATTACTGTCTTTGCAAGTTTAGCAGTGTTAATATGAGCTAATTAGTAGTCTGATACAGTCATTAAGTAGCTACATCTTTGAATCCAAATGTTAATTTAGTCAAAAATAGCTTGCACCAAAAGAGTTATACTATTAACAGACATGTTTCATGTTTACACCTGTAGGACGTTGAAACGTCGTGATGGTTATCGCTGTCAATCATCATGAGTTTAGCAGTGCTAAATTTTAAGCTAATTAGTAGCCCGATAAACCGTCATTAAAG
Organism: Hypophthalmichthys nobilis; assembly: GCA_037950665.1. Classification (NCBI taxonomy): domain Eukaryota; kingdom Metazoa; phylum Chordata; class Actinopteri; order Cypriniformes; family Xenocyprididae; genus Hypophthalmichthys; species Hypophthalmichthys nobilis. Next base: position 1,382,426 of record CM075483.1, read on the forward strand.
TATCTAATAAAGCAATGTAGCTTTTTGAGATATCTGCTTTGTCATTGCCTATCCCAAAAACGGGTTTTGCCCTTTAGTAAGGCAATCCACTGAACTTTGACTTACCTGTTATTGCCTAATATGATTAAACCTCAGTAAGTTTTAGGAAGTGAAAGATGGAGACTGTGCATAATGACTCACGGTGACTGAGCTGGCTCTGTTTTTCTCTAGGGAGTGTTGTATCACCAAGGAGAGGAAGTGATGCTTCAGACTTTTTAATTAAACTTCAACCCTCTGGGGAGGAAGCAATCTTATCAATGCTCTGTGGTCAATAAATGGCCACCGCAGCCTTTTAGAAGGCCTCTATAGTGAACGTCCCCTGACCAAAAGGTTTCATATTTGGTGGATGCTTAGTACAAATGCTAAAAATACAAGATCTATGATTTGGCAAGTTTTTTTAATTTAATGCAAGTTTTATGCTCTGTTTAGATCACACATGGGTATCATTTGGCACATGGTTTAGGAGCAAGATGTTGGGAGAAGACCATCTAAATATATTAGAATGTTTGTTTTTGTGTGCATCCTTCTTAACTTTGAATCTTCGATATTTATCACAATACTCATTTACCATTAATGGGGAAAGAAATGCTTTCCACATGTAAACTTGTTTGTTCACAGTTAAACTCCACAGAGTAGCTACCTTTTATTTTAGGGCCCCATTAAATCCATTTAATTTTCCCCAAAATACTTTGTTTTTCAGTGTTTTATGATTTAATGCAATTTTTTTATGTACTTTAACAATTTAATCAAGCTTTAAAAATGTAATCAAATGAAAATAGAACAATCAATTTACAACAAAACATTGCATTTTTATTTTTTTGTCAAATAAGATGGTGCATAACAGAATTGTATAAATTTCATAAAACATGGATGAAAAAAATATCTTGGTTGTACTGTATAATATTCCTTAGAATTATTATTATTATTATTATTATTACTCTGAGAAGTACATTTTAGTATACAGTAGTGTATATTTCTGTCATAATTTCTTCAAGTTAAACCAAACTTTTATTTTGACGGTTTGTTTCGATGTGTATTTGACGGTAGTTTTTCTCAGATGAAATGGTGAAAAGCTTGTGAAGTGACTCTCAAGCAACTCTGGAGATGAAGTTCATGTCTTCATATCTTCATATATTGAGATGGCAGACGCTGAAAACACGGAGCGTCACGTGTGTGAGTTTCTATCAGACGAAACCGTGCCGTTCATTCATTCATGCAGAAATCACTTTCAGAAGTCGCGTTTATTTTGGCTGTTAGATTAATCTGTATCAAGTAAAAATGTCCATTACAAATTACACTTCATCACCGGTTTTGTAGATGCAGTTAAAGTGCGACACTGGATTATGATAGATTTTTTTTGCTAAAATCATCATTTGTGCTGAAATGTAGTCTAGGACCGTGTTTAATCTTTGTCTGGGAAACCTGCCCAAAATGGTTTACCTTGTTCCTGTCAAGTTCATTTTAAGAATACCATCTTTGGCTATTTTTCACAATGACTAAAGCATTCGGCTCGGGTGGTAAAGTTATTTTATTTCACGCAGAGCATCTCCTCGGGTTCTGCCCACCATCACTCTGTCTGTAGCCCATCTGGTGAACAGGCAGGTAGGAGTCTTCGCAGAATCGGGTCTGTGAATTCCAGTCCCACTGTGCCTCATTAGGAGAGGTTTGGGGAAAGAGGGAGGTCACGTTATCACGTTATGTGAAGTGTGTTTGTCGCTCTGCAGGTATTCCGGCAAGTCTCAGGAGATCAGGTAAAGATTAGCATCCTTATGAGTGCATGTCACCATGTGGTTTTGTATACGTACGAGAAGAATGCACTCCGTTTTCAGGTCTGAGTTGAGTTGGGGGATATTGTAAATCAGTCCGGCTCCACCTCTTCCTTTCATCAGCCCGCTAGCACAAATTTCCTCACTTCCTGCCTACAAGGATGGAGGCAATCCAAACAGATTGTTTTGTTTCTCTGGGATGCTGTGATTGGATTTCTTACTAGCTCTGTGGGAAATTCCCGGCTGATCCGGTGCAGACTAGATCAAGATGGACAGGACAGGAATCAGACATCATTCATAATCACTTAATGCTTTTCATTGGCTGTTGATGCTTGTCTTGATGCAAAATGAAAACTCATTGACGGACTTTTTGTGTATTTTTGAAATTTTTTGCTGATTGAAACTTGCTTTTTGTGATGTTTTCTGCATTGTTGTTGCAAATTCTGCTGCTTTGTGACGAAGATAATCTTCAGCGAAGATAGAATTCAACAAGACTGGCTCTGGCAGTCGGTGATGTTTTGCATTGTATGTCTATCATTTTCCAGCAAAAGTGTGTTTATTATGAATTGCATGAGTTGCATTCTAACTGTACCATTTACCAGATTGTGTTTTTTCTTTTTATAAAGAGAAGCTCTTTTGAACTTTTGTGGCTTGGCTAGTGAAAAAGATGTCAGGTAAAGTAAAACTACTTTGCATGTGCATGAAGAAAAACAGCCTTATTTTTGAGCCTGTGAGCTTTTTATTAACAATCCAGATGTAGTCCTGAATGTTTTGTTTCGGAGGAGAGATGCAACTATAATTGCAAAAGAAGAACACTTCAGACAGTAATATTACAAAAATAACTTCATTTGTGGTGCTTCTGACATTGGAACATGAAATGGCTTGGCTGTGGCAGTACAAATGTGTTCAGGTGTCTCGCTGAAGTGTTTGTGGACGTGGCGGTGGCAGTTGTGAATGGTTGTCCTTTAGCAGCCCAACAGGCATGAGGCCGCCTGCGTGTCGTGAAGGGTCTTGCCCCCTGTGGATGTGTGTGTGTCTGGTCCTCACGGTGACACACACACAGAGACGCTGGCAGTGACCCCTCCTCTGCCTTTGGAAATGTCCCTGGTTCTATTGGACATCTCCTCTGCTGTAAAGCACAAACATGATAAAGGCCAGACACTGTCTTTTAGAATAGTTAGTTTGTTTATGTAGTCTTGCGTAAGACTGTCACGATTATTGATCGCAATTATTTGAGATAACTGAAATATAAACTGCACAATTATTCCAATCACATTTTGCCAAAGAATATTAAAAAAAAACACTGTTGTAAAGTACAGAAAGGTCTTCCTTTAAATGAAATGAAGGTTTGTGTTTAATCAGACTGTATATGTTATGTGTTGTTGTTTTATATCTTATCATGTTATGTTATGTCATGTTTTATATGTTTTGTTTTATTTTAACTATGCTGTGTTGTTGTTACATGTTGTTTTTATTTGTTTTATGTTGTCGTTGTGTTGTGCCATGTTGTTGTGTCGATGTTGTCACGTTATGCGTCGTGTCATGTTACGTGTCATGTCACGTGTCGTCACGTTATGTCGTCGTGTCATGTTACATGTCATGTTCCTTGTCGTTACATGTCATGTTCCTTGTCGTTACGTGTCGTTACGTGTCGTTAACGTGTCCTTACGTGTCCTTACGTGTCCTTACGTGTCCTTACGTGTCCTTACGTGTCGTTAACGTGTCCTTACGTGTCCTTACGTGTCGCGTAACGTGTCGCGTAACGTGTCGCGTTACGTCATGTAATGTCTATGTTATATTACTTGTCGTTAACGTGTCATTGTTATGTGTAGTTATGTGTTGTACCATGTTATGTTTTTACGAATTTTCACAGCATTAAAACACATCATATGGTCTGTTTTATTATATTATATTATATATATTATATTATATATTATATTATATATATTATATTATATTATTTCAATTATTAGCATGACAATTAATCATCAGCACAAAATCCATGACTGTGATGGGTCTAGCATTTCTTAAAGTACTGCTGTAGTCATTTTATTCATTCTAAGCAAAGAATTTTATCTCTTTTTGTTGGGTAGGTTTACTGTTTCCCCTTTTATATCTCTCTTTCTCACTTTCTATGTATCTCTAAAGAAAGCTTGGACTTTGTCCTCTCACCTCGTGAACTCCTCTTTCGTCCTTCAGATCGCACCTCCTCTCATACTTCCATAACTGAATAAAACAAGTTTGACATTTTCTACCTCGACCTTGTGTAGTTCTCTTTATCGCATTTTGTTGTAGCGGAGCCATTAGAGGAAAGCCGCCATGTTTTTTGATGATGCTGGATGGATCCTGAGGGGGAAAAGCAAGACCCACAAGGCCTTGATGGGCATCTGTATGTAAAGAGCTGTAGATATGTAAATGACCGACTGAATGACTTTTGAATGGCCTTGCTTTTTTCAGCGGCTATGTTGAATAGCTGGTGGATGTACTCTGATTTGAATGGACTGTGGAATGCATGTTGAGTTTGTGTGTGGATGCGATGTGATGTGCATTGGGAAGGATTTCGAGATGCAGACGTACATAACATAACGTACGTAATTGTGTGTCATGGTTCGTTCGGTTTAAAGGGGACATATCTTGGAGACAGGATTTTTCAATTTGACTATTTGAATGATCCTGAAACCTTAATGTTTTCAGTGATGTGACTAGACAACAAGGAGAATTAAATTGTTCGATTAAATCAGGGGGTTTCAACCTCCAAAAGATTATTAAACTCTTCACAGTACTTTTTAGAGGTGGAATAAATGCAATCCAATAATCAGCCTTAACACTTAAAAAACAGTACTAATCAATCAAAAATGTTGTGGCATATTTCATTAATTTATTTTTGTTAGAAAGTTACTGACAAAAAGAAAGATTTATCATTTGTCCACCTCTAAAAAATTTTTTTTTTTCTAGTTGATGTCCCCAAATCCTCTTATTTTGCAACCTTTCCCCACCAACCACCTGTCATATTTGACATTTTTTAAAAAATATTTTTTATCAGTTTTATTTTGTTTTTGTTTTATCAGTTTTATTTTGTTCCCTCTCATTATCTGCATAATCAGCCCATGTTTGCATAACTTTAGAGTTCAGCAACTTGGCCAAACTTGATGTGAGCCACAGTTGGCATGTTGGAAATGAGCTAATCGTAACAAAGGTCATTTGCATGAAATCTTAAAGGTACAGTAGCAAAAAAGGCCTGTTTAAAGTCACTATGAAATCAAAATTGACCATTCTTATTTTTTATAGAATATTGCATGATTTATCCGTGCACATAATTATTTTTTGTAAATCAATGTTCCCTCGTAATCTTGAATCAGAATAACTTCCCCTTCTCTGATGACGAGGGCGGGGCAACCTGTCAATCACATGAGATCCACCAATAGCAAACCACAACCATCCAATCAATTCCCCACAGACAAAATCAAGCCCTGCCCTACATTTGTTCTTGTTTGCAAAGCCGTTTCACTTGGATATACGGCACAATAGGGAAGAAAAGACTAGTGCAACTTCCATTTCATGCCAACTTTAATTCTAAGGGTCGAAAGAATACTGCAGAATGGTTATGTAAAAGCCAACTTATGACTCTTATCGGTGGCAGAAACATAGACTTCAGGTGAAAAATAAATGTTAGAAAATGTGTATTTTTATCACCTAACATCACAGAACTGCTGACATCTGCTCGCTCCTTTGTTGGAGTGATTTAAGAGAGCGTGTGAGGTTTGTGTACTGTATGTAGTGTGGTTCATGCGGTGTATTGAGTTTCACAGGGCCCTGAGGATTCTTTTATTGTCTTGGGTAACATTGCACTACTGTTATTTCAGTTAGCCTCAGTTTGTACTTTCATTTCATTTTTGAAACTGAGGCTTTTACGCCAATTAAAGTGGCATCTATCTCTTTCAAACTATTTTCTAGCATTTAACAGTTGAATCTTTATGCTGTTCTCTCTGTGTGGAAGCGTTCTCGGTGATTACATCTCTCATTTTAGAGGACGCTCATTTAGTCATTGCATTTTTAAAGCTTTAAAGCAGAGTTATTTTTAAGTGCCGTCGTATATTCCAGTACGGAGAGCCCCGCGTGCGATGCCGCGCTGTAAATGAGGCAACACGTGGATGCTGCTTATAGATCCAGTAGCAGATGATAAGCACTTTAGAGAGCTGACAGCTGGAACCGGCGTCTCTTTTTAGTTAAAGGCTAAGAGAGTGTGAGTGAGAAAGTAAGGCTTACTGCATGTGCCCATGTTTATATACAGGCATGAGCGTCTGCCCCTTCCTGCATTCTTGAGCTCCTAAGATGAGAGCGTATTTGCTCGTTTGTGTGTTTATTCTAGTCCAGCAGTGTGTTGATCACGGAGGAGCAGGTGGTGTTTGCCCGGTCTAGCCTTTGAGGGTCAAAAGTCATTCTGGGAAAAGAGCGGCCTGTCAAAGGGTTTGGAGACATACCAGTGTTCCTCTGTAGTCCGAGTAAGATCAATGAGAGGCCGGACTGTCTGACAGCGGAGCGGCACTGCTGTATTTTTACAGCATGGCTGACCCTGGATCAGCGTTGGTGAGGAACCAATGAGATTCTGTGTTTTAGGCAGGCCGTGCCTGAAGGTTTGTTTGGATAGTGATTCAATATGTTGCCTTGCTATGAAAAACGAAGCCAAAACAGCGTTTCAGTTCGCATTGATCTTTTGCAAAACAGAACATGTATTGGGAAATAATGTTGTTGTAATGAGTTAAAGGGTACATAACACACACAGTTTCTGCCAATCTCGTTAATCTTGAGTACCTATAGAGCAGTAGTGCATCCTTCATATCTCAGAAGAGTCTTTAGTTTTATCAGATTTATAAAAGATATACAAAATGACAAATCTTTCTCGAGTGCAGCACTGCCGACAACTTCCGTAATAACCCGAACGAAGCACGTTGATGATCCCTTTGATGTCATACAAGGCCATACTCGAAAGAAAACTTGTGAAGGAGTGTATTTGGCACAAAAATACTCATTTTTTTTTTTAAACTTTGGCCGTTTGCATGAAATCCAACTCTTTAACAGTGTAAAATAAGTCAGAATGCATGAAATAGCATTAGACATCCCCTTTAAGCTGTAATATTAATAATAATGATTCATTTATCAAATATTCATCATGCTAATTTTGCACCCTTTTTTGCATGTAATAATAAATCTTAGAATGAATATCCATTTTTCATAATGTAAATTTATAGTGTTGTGAAGCCTAAATTTACAAAAAGCATGTAAAATTATTGATTTTACTTATTAGCGTTTTTTGAAGACAAAATTGTATATACATCTTAAAGGATTAGTTCACTTCAGAGTTAAAATGTCCTGATAATTTACTCACCTCCATGTCATCCAAGATGTTTGTCTTTCTTTCTTCAGTTGAAAAGAAATGAAGGTTTTTGAGGAAAACATTCCAGGATTTTTCTCCATATAGTGGACTTCACTGGGGTTCAACGGGTTGAAGGTCCAAATGTCAGTTTCAGTGCAGCTTCAAAGAGCTCTACATGATCCCAGACGAAGAATAAGAGATTTATCTAGAGAAACCATCGGCCATTTTCTAAAAAAATAAAAAATGTATATACTTTTTAACCAAAAATTCTCATCTTGCACTGCTCTGCAATGCACCACTTCCACCTATGTCATACATGACCTTTCCAACATGATTATGTAATGCGTGGCGCATCACAGAGCAGTGCAAGACGAGCATTTGTGGTTAAAAAGTATATCTTTTTTTTTTTTTTTTTTTGAGGAAATGACAGATGGTTTCTCTAGATAAGACTTTTATTCCTCGTCTGGGATCATGTAGAGCTCTTTGAAGCTGCACTGAAACTGACATTTGGGCCTTCAACCCGTTGAACCCCAGTGAAGTCCACTATATGGAGAAAAATCCTGGAATGTTTTCCTTAAAAACCTTCATTTCTTTTCCACTGAAGAAAGAAAGACATAAACATCTTGGATGACAAGGGGGTGAGAAAATTATCAGGAAATTATAATTCTAAAGTATATATATGTATAATTACCCCTTGTCGCATCTCTCCACTCTTTCTTTTCATTATAAAATCTCAAATCCACTTCATTATTTTTTATTTATCAAGTTATTCGTCTCTTGTGGTTTTTGAGATAGTCTGGCTGACTGTCCCTGAATTCTCTGCTAGAGCACTAAAGTACAATTAATACCCACTGACACACATATGCAACATCGATAATCCTCAAGAAACATAAATTAGCAGGGAGTTGAGATGGATGTCACGCCACTAACCTCAGAGACTGACCGTAGGCGGATTCTCAGCGGGGCGTGTGCTTTGTCAAGATTTGTAAAGCGTCTGCTGGCAGTCTCACTGGAGTCATCGCTCTAATCGAGACAAGAACTAAAGACAAACAGTTACTCCGATGTGACCGTACATGCCAGGTGTAGAGATCTGTCTGATCCCTCAGAGTTAAGGGTCACGCCGGCGCCGTTATCTGCAGCCCAGGGCAGGATTGCGATGAGGTGTGTAGTTAAGAGGAGAGATTTGGACCGGAGGGTCATTTGGTATGGATATCTAGTACAGATTCCAGCACTTAAGTCGCCGTGTGTGTAGGAGTGTGTTTGATTTCCCTGAAGTTAAACAGCCAGCGTTTCTTGCATTCTGAGCTGCCGTGTGTGTGGTGCGATAGAGTGAGCTGAACACGGTTTTTGCGTTTGAGGGAGAATTCATTAATGTATAGAGTTTGTCCTGTGTATCTGTGTGTGTTGGGTTATCGGTTTTCGCTGGGCTTAAAGGATTAGTTCCCTCAAATATGAAAACTCTGTTATTTATTCACCCTCATGTTGGTCCAAACCTGTATGACTTTATTTATTCCCTTGAAAATTTCGAAGAATTGTGCTGGTCGCTCATTTCCATGCAGTTACATTGAACTGGAGCTGAAGCTTTCAAGCTTTAAAAGGAAATGGTTTCATTGTTTACTCACATGTTCCAAAACTGTATGATTCACTTTTTGTGTTTTGAAGATATTTTAAAAAATATTTCAACAGCCAAAGTAGTTCATGCGATCTGTGCGTTCTGTATAGAAGCTTAAAGGGTTCCGTCAGGCGCTTCATACATAGAACCTTTTCCCATCATTTTATGGATTTAGTTTTGATTCATTAACTTTAAATTTTATGAAGTAAACAGCTCGTAAACATACTTTATCAGTAGAAAAAAATTGAAATAATAACCCATTAAACATGAAAGTATTATGCAAACATTTAAGACGTTCTGCGTATATAGAAATACAGGTAGTTAAATAGAGGACTTCGCAGTTATATAGGGGTTTTCATACCGGGTATTATATAGGGACTTTTGCAATTTACATAGGGGCTTTCACACCGGGTAGTTATATAAGGGGCTTTTGCACTGTGTAGTTATATAGGGGATTTCACACTGGATAGTTCACTGGGAACTCATTTACCTGGTTGTATTTGCATATTTTACAACTATGAAAATGAAAGCCCCTATTTAGTCTTTAAAATTGGGTATAGAGCCCCACTGACATACTATATAGAACCCCATTGAATCTTTATTTACTTTAGTTTTGTGTGAGAAGCAAACCGAAATTGTAGGTTTATGCAGACTAAATGAGTGGAAGTCTGTTGTTTCACTGGAAGATCAAGTTAAGACATTTTGAGAAAAAAATCTAGATTAATTGTTCAAAATAAGAAAATAGGTGAATTTTCATTTCATGCCGAATTTAAGTCATTATTCACGGAAAATATTGGCATCCACTCTAGATCTTCTTGGTGTATTCATGAGATTCAGTTCAGTCTGAATTATTTGTTCACAAATCGGACTGAATTGGTTCTTAAAGAGGTGGTTGATTTATTTCACTTTTTTTATCTTTAGTTAGTGTGTAATGTTGCTGTTTGAGCATAAACAACATCTGCAATGTTACGATGCTCAATGTTCAATGCAAAGGGAGATATTTTCTTTTACAGAAATTACTACAACAAATGGCTGGTAGGGACTACAACGAGCTTCTTCTCGGGTTAGTGACATCACTAACCCCAAAATTTACATAAACCCCACCCCCGAGAACACACAACAAAGGGGTGAGGCCATGTTGGGCTGCTTTAGAGAAGAGGAAGAGTTGTTGTAGTAGAGTGTTGTTCATTTTACGCCGGACTGTTTCACAAACGAGGGTCAATTCAACACTGGATTTGCATAAAAGATTAACATGACGGCACATGCTAGTGGATGAGTTGAATCAACTCCACAGCAACTACATAAATTTATCCACTAACCATTCAGAAACGTCCAGTTTCATTCTAAAAGTTGTAACTTCTTCCTGAGTCTCTCCATCAGTGTCGACTCCGGTTTGAACAATGTAAGGCTGAACACTGTCGTCATTTTGGCTGCGTGAGATTCTCCAGCTTTGTTGTTGTTGAGCTGTTAAAGCTCCGCCCTCTTCTGGAAAGGGGGCCGGGAGCAGCAGCTCATTTGCATTTAAAGGGACACACACAACAATGGCGTGTTTTTGCTCACACCCAAATAGGGGCAAATTTGACAAGCTATAATAAATGATCTGTGGGGTATTTTGAGGTGAAACTTCACAGACACATTCTGGAGACACCAGAGACTTATATTACAATGATTCAATATATCATGCAGCCTTGGCATGTATGACTATATATCCATGAGTGTTTGAATATTTTGAATGTGTGCATAAAATGTGTCTTTTAATGTGTGAGCACATGTCCATATAGGTGATAAAACACATTATGGAGATGTGTACAAATGCTAGATGTGTGTGTGTGTGTGTGTGTGTGTGTGTCCCTAATTAACTTGGGATTCTTTAGCTGGTGGTAATGAAGCTTGTCAGTGCAGTGCTGTAGAAATGTACCACTCCCCTCTCATAAACATCTACCGTGATTAATTACCGACTGTGTGTTTCCCCCGCAGGGCTGCTGGCGGAAAGAAGCAGCCCAGAATCCTCAGAGACCCAGACACGCGTGTGTGTTTGTGTGTCAGACGAAGCGCATGAGACAAAGTGTTGTTGTGTATAGTCAATGGACACACAACTCGGTATAGGTCGTTTTCTGGTGAAGTGTCCAGAAATAGAAATATGACTGAGTGAAGTGCTGTAGAGTCAGACGACACCTGACGTATGCACACAATAATTTTTCTGACTTTGAAAAATTTTTGTGCATGTGTGTCAGGGTGTGTAAGATGTTCGTAATTGTATTTGAGTAAACACAATTTCCACAGCAACTATTGGCTTTGCCTGGCAAGACTAGCTTCATCTGTCTTCATTTTTACCCTGAGCAAATTGGAGGAATGGGGAGAGAATAAGAGAGAGAGAAAATTAAACCAAAGGGAAAAAAAGAAATATATATATATATATATCTTTTGTATCTATCTTTTGTATATATATATATATATATATATATATATATATATATATATATATATATATATATATATATATATATATATATATATATATATATATATATATATATATAATATACAAAAGATAGATACAGAGAGAAGGCAGAAAACTGCCTTGCCACAGTTTTACTTTTAGTTTGTTCCTTTTATCCTTTAGTTAAACTGGTATAACTGGTATAACAATTAATGGTTTACAGTAAACCCAGCAAATTATATATGTATACATACACACACACACACACACACACACACACACACACACACACACACACACACACATATATATATATATATATATATATATATATATATATATATATATATATATATATATATATATATATATATATTACAAAAAAATTATATAAAGAAGCCTTTTTCAAAGTGCTCCCCAAGGCTGCGTTTATTTGATCAAAAATACAATAAAATCAGTAATATTGTGAAATATTTTTATAATTTGAAACGGCTGTTTTCTATGTGAATATATAGTAAAATATAATTTATTCCTGTGATCAAAGCTGAATTTTCAGCATCATTACTCCAGTCTTCAGTGTCACATGATCCTCCAGAAATCATTCTAATATGATGATCTGCTGCTCAAGAAACTTTTCTAACAGTCGTGCTGCTTCATATTTCTGTGGAAACCATCATAGAATTTTTTATTCAGGATAAAAGTTCAAAAGAACAGCATTTATTTGAAATAGAAATGTCTTTACTGTACATTTTTATCAATTTAATGCATGAACGATAGCTTATATATAGAATTTGATAGACAGATAGAATATAGATATAGATATAGATAGATAGATAGATAGTGTGTCTATATGTATGAATGTCAAACCAAATGATTGAGTGGCCTGTTAAAGGGTTAAGTAATTGCTCTTTATATGTGGTTTATGTGGTTTTGAAAAAGGTTAAGGTGAAGGGAAAAAACATTCTGTACGTGGCTTTTTACCCTACAGGGATTTCCAGAGTTGTACAGCTGTCCCATCCCACTGTCAACTCGTCCATCTCTCTCGCACACACACACACACACACACGCACACACACTTTCACTCGGTCCATCTCTCTTAACACAATTGCACAGTGTTTCAGTGCTCCTCGTTCACCTCCACACCCCCACCCGAGCTGCAGAGGAGCTTTTAGCAGCTCCCCACAAAGCATGACATTGGCCAGCTGTCAGCTTCTATCAATTACCAGCAATCTGTGGTCGGTTGAAAAATTTGTGTGTGAAGAAGGAAGGGCGCATGCAAAAACGCAGTTCCCCTCTCTGCTGCGGCTACAGTTCTTTCCCCAGCGGATACTGTGGCTTCTGAGTTTACACAGATGAGCTCCGCTCGACACAGGACAGCATCCGCTACTACAGCAAAATATTCAGTTCCCGCGATCTCTTTCTGATTCTGACTCGCTGTTGTTTTGCATATTGTTGCTGAGCATTAAAATTAGATTTTAATATGGGTTTATTTTGGGGGATTTGAAAGTTCACGTAGGCGGTGAGATGTCTGCAGAGGACGTAGTTTAGCGTTTCAGAGCTGGGTTTTGGCTCTTGAAGATTTCATGTAATGTCAAAATGCCTCGGGGTCGAGGAGAGTCCTTGTTTGAGTTGAGGAGTTTTAAATCTTTTGGGCATAAAGCTTGATTTTAAAGAGGACCTGTAATGCTTTTTTACATGTTCAACTCTCTTTAGTGTGTAATGTTGCTTTTTGAGCATCGAACACGTCACAATATTCCTCATTTAAATAATTCATATGCAGAATTCAGAAGGAGGGGCTTCATAGAGACAGGAACTAAACAGAGCGTTACTGACAGACTGGGAAGAGAGGAGCTGAACAATGGAGAATATGAGGAAAATAATCAACATTCAAGCAGGAAAACCTGCTCTAGTAGAGCACAAAAACAACATCAAGAATTTTTTTTTTTTTTGAGTATTCCCTCAGATATTTTCCAGTATACTTGCTATATTTGCTTTAATTTGATGCAAACAAAACCTTTTGAAATCCTGGGTGTTGATTGTGCACTCAATGAAACATTAAAAATGTTCCTTAACTTTTTAGAGGGGAAAACACAGATTATATGTAAAAAAATTACATGCAATCAATGACCACAAAGACTTCTGTCCCTTTTCATTCACGTTTAATTTGACAGAAAAACTGTATAATCAACCCAGTCAACTGAAATCATTATATTTTTTATTTTATAATTTATTTTACATTTTATTTTTAATTTTAATTTTTTATTTTTTACATTTGTTTTAATTTAAGTTTGTATTGTTTTTTTTTTATTTTTTATTTTATATTTATTTTTATTTTATATTTTTATATTTTATTTTAATTTATTTTTTATTTTAATTAATTTATTAATTTATTTATTTTATATTTTAGTTTTTATATTTTTATTTTATTTTTTGTTTTCTATTTTCTATTCTCTATTTTATTTTTTATTTATTTATTTATTTATTTTTAGTGTGTTTGAAAGGCATGACGGATGTATAATGACAGCAGCCCTGTTTTGAGCTCCAGCTGATAGAAGCAGCAGCAGATCAGATCTCCGCCTGAAGCCATTCCCTCTCCTTGGAACCGCTCTGCCCAGCGGAGGCTTTTTCCCAGTTCTTAGCCTGCAGACAGATCCCGCTTTGTGCTTTGATGGTCAGCAGGCCGAGGATTGGCTGACAACCTAGTCAAAACCTCAGACACGAATTCCCTCAAGTCGTCCATTCTCTGTTTTTGGGGCATTTTTGTTAAATTGAAAAACCAGCTGATGCAAGTAAAGCTTTAAAGAGCAGGAAACCAGGATGTCTGGTCACGTTTAACTGCTTCGGTCCATATCTAGTTGCAGACGAGTCTATAAGCTTAGAGACCATCTCTATGAAGCCTTTGTGAACCTATGTTTAGATTCTCAATTGCACACTACCGTATTTATCATAATATTTGTGCAGTATGCAAATAGTCTCAACACACAAGAGTACCCAGCCATATTTGGATTGAAAATAGCTGAGTTTCATTTCCACGGATCAGGTTGTGATTGAGAGTGAAGTGCACTGCTGATTGAAAGTTTTTTGAGAAATAGTCAGGAGTGTGAAGTGCATACTGCACAGTAAGCGCTGAACTATTCTTCCATTCCAAACACAGCCAATGTTAAAGTGTCAGTGTTTTATGGACCCTTTTCATTTAGTCGAGAGCTCTTAAATCAAAGGTGTCAGGCTTAGTTTGTGCTGCACCAAACTGGTGAAAGGTCTTGCAGACTGCAGGTTCAAACTCAGGTTTACTCTAGGCTATTTGCAGTTGAGTTTGGAATGTGCTGTCAGTCTTATTACTCTAAGTTAACCCTCCGCTTTTGCCCTCTGTGGCTTAAATTGATCCCTTCGACTCAGATATATGGGTTTACAGAGTGCAGCCCAGAAGCATAAATATGTTACAGGCTGAAACTAACAGTCTGATACACACAAAACGAAGGAGGAGAATTGGCCAAACAGCAACTCGCGCTCTCATTCACTCATCATGGTGTCTCTTACATTCACTGGCTCGTCTCCCTCGGTTCATCCAGTTTCAGAGCGTCTCTCTTTCCTATTCTCTCTGTCCATCATCCACCCTAGTTCTCCTCTGTTCCATCTTACTTTGTTCCTCACCATCTTTAAAAATAAGTTCAATCTGGCTTACACCCACACTCTCGCTCTCTCTCTCTCTCTGTCTATGCATTCATTGCTGTCAGCTCTATATTTTACTCTTGTCACCAGGAGATTTCTTTGCCTGTTCCTTGAGGGGTTTAGTGGTGGATTTACCAGTGTGAAGAGGGTCTCTCACCTCGGTTAAACCCCAGACCACTGCGGTCAGTCGTGCCTGTCTAATGAGGATGTTTCCCTGTATCCCTGAGATCCGTCTGTCATGGTTAAATGGGAAAGTTTTGAGTTACACTATTCTGGATAAAACTGAGAATCACGATTTTTTTGGTTTAAAATGGAGATCACGATTCTCCCATGATTCTGAATAGCCAACTAAACAAAATAACATGCATTTGCTTGAGGTTCTGACAGAATGTTAATTGCTGCAGTCTATTTATTTAGAGTTTTTAAAAAATTGATTTGAATGAATGATTCAATGACTTACTCATAAAGACTTCACTTATTTAATTACTGGATGAATCAGTGTTTTTGAACTAATCTCTTGAATGAATGATTCAATGACTTACTCAAAGACTTCACTTCTTTCATTACTGGATGAATCAGTGTTTTTGAACAAATCTCTTGAATGAATGATTCAATGACTCACTCATAAAGACTTCACTTGTTTCATTACTGGATGAATCAGCGTTTTTGAACAAATCTCTTGAATGAATGATTCAATGACTTACTCAAAGACTTCACTTCTTTCATTACTGGATGAATCAGTGTTTTTGAACAAATCTCTTGAATGAATGATTCAATGACTCACTCATAAAGACTTCACTTGTTTCATTACTGGATGAATCAGCGTTTTTGAACAAATCTCTTGAATGAATGATTCAATGACTCACTCAAAGACTTCACTTGTTTCATTACTGGATGAATCAGCGTTTTTGAACGAATCTCTTGAATGAATGATTCAATGACTCACTCATAAAGACTTATAAAACATTTATGACTCAAACACTCATGACTCATAAAACACTGCATAAATCAGTGTTTTTGAACGAATCTCTTGAATGAATGATTCAGTGACTCATAAAGACTTCACTTGTTTCATGACTGGATCAATCAGTGTTTATTAATCTCTTGAATGTTTCGATGATATACGTTTTTAACAGTCACTTGTCACCACCTACTGGTGTAACAATGTAATTGATCTTTACAATCTTTATTTGAAGCGTCAAGTTATTTTCAAAAGGTGATTTACTCTATTTTGATCGCTTCTGTAGACATCAGTGTTCATATCCCAAATATAAACTTTTATCCCAGTACTTGTCATTAATTTAAATAGTATGATTGGTGCAAATTGAGAAATTACTCTATTATCAACCATTCAACCATATCGGTTATATAACATGAAAATATCTTCATCGGACAGAACTGTAACATCAATGCATCACTACAAATAGCTGTTGGTATTGCTTTAGGCTGCTGTTGAATTTCTAATATCTTGCAAAGAGTTAATGCTAGTTAATTAAAAAAAAAAAAGCTAAAATAGGATTAATGAATTAAGGTTTCAGTCACTTTAAAATGGGTTTAAAATGTGTTTCATGTTGACTTTTAACTGCTATATATGTCACATAGTTCATAAAATCTGCAATTTTGACATGCCACTAATGTTCCCTCTCTTTTTCTCTCTCTCTTCCCTGTATGTCCTTCTCCTTGTTGCGGTTCATTGAAAAAGGTAAGCAAGTTTATCATCCATCCACCTGCTTGTTCATTTGCCTTTGTTTATGCATTCAGCTTTGGCAACATTCATGCACAGTTTCCTGTGATACAAACATACACAGTTCATTAGAGCTAGTTTAGTGAATTAAATGGGCTGAGGAGGAGGGGAGGTCGTGAGAACGGTCCGACAGCCTCTTCCGAACATGCCTCGACTATCAATGCGACCACCACACACATGTAAACAAACCCACCGGGCCACTTCTGCCACAACACAGTGTCACTCCTTTTAAGACTTTCTTATTCACACCCCACATATAAAGACCACTTTTATCCCTCTCTCTTGGTCAAGTAGGAAGAGATGATGTTCCTCAAGGTGAAAAGAGAGAAAGAAGAGTGAGTCATGTCTCAAGTAAAACGTATGGGTGACTCCATAATGGGTTCCCTGTTTGCTGATAAACCGATGTTTAAAGCTTGACTTATAAATAATGTAGGATATCATTAAAGCTTTTCATTGTTTTCGCTCATTTTGCAGCAGGTTTAAACTGATCTCTTTGGAAAGCTCATGTGGATTGAGAAAGATTCAGGCTCTTGTGATGTAGAGCGAAAACTCAAGGCATGCGCAAATGCATACTATATGTTTTCCCAATTACTTAAAGGCACAGTTCAACCAAACATGAGAATTTGTTCTTTTACTCACTGTCATGTTGTTCCAAACCATTATGACTTACTTTCTTCAGTTTACCACAAAAGGAGGTAGTTTGAGAAAAGTTCACACTAGTGATGGGCGCTTTCAAAACCTGCTTCGTGAAGCTTCGAAACCTTTGTGAATCATTTGTTTTGAACCAGTGATTCAGAATGCGTATCAAACTGCCAAAGTCACGTGATTTCAGTAAACGAGGCTTCGTTATGTCATAACTATTTTGAAATGTTTTGAAATTTCAGTGGTTCGCTGCTAGGGGGGTGAATCCATGAACCAGTCTATATATGATTTTGATCACTTTTATACATTTGTAGACATTTAATGGTACATTTTTATAATAAAAAGGAAGAGTTGTAGGTCAAGCCTTTTACAATTAAATAAAATAGTAACACATTGTCATATTTAGTGGTATTGGATGATTTGTTAATTGCATTTAATAGATTATACTTTCAATAAAACATTTGCGATTGGTTTGTAAAAGGTGTTTTATGCATGTTTTGGCTGCATTTACATCGTTTTGACCAGCAGGCGTCACCGCCATTTTGAGCTTCAAAACAGTGAATCATTTTGCCAAGCAATTAGTTCAAAGTTTCAAAACGCTTTGTTTCACCCATCATTAGTTCACACTGCTAATGTTCACTTTTCCATACTGTGAAAGTGGATGGGGACCATCTCCTAAAAGGACAAAAAGCATAAAAACATGATATAAGCAGTCCATATGACACAAGTCTTCTTATAGTTTCATGAAAGAAACGGACGGAAAATGAAAATCTTGCTTGACAGCTATGGTCACCATTTGTGTTCATTATATGGAAAAGAAACGCTTGAACATTCTGCTATAAATTTCTTCTTTTTTCTTCCATAAAGGTTTTGAACAATGTGAGGATGAGTAAATGTAATTTTTGTGTGAACTATCGCACATAAGTGTGTCTGCGGCAGGTGAATTTCATCATCTCTTGTGAACTGTGAAGTGCTGAGTATGTCGAATAAGAGGGTTAATTATCATTCTCTCAGTGCATATCCATTAGCTGAATGGTTGGAAAAATGTCAAGATTTGTTCTCTGTGAGGTCCTCCCTCACTCTTTGCTCTACTTTTTCTTTTTTTTTTTTTTCCTTCCAAGGCTCATACTCTGTCTCTCTCTCTCTCGCTCTAAACCAGTGACAGCGAAAGCAGGAGACAACGGATGTTTATTCCTTTCTGCTGTTATGTCTGCTGCTGTATGTAATGACAGGCTGTTTAGTGGCCGGCTGAAATAAGTGTTTCTCTCTGTCTCGCTCTTCCACCCTTGGGACTTCTGTGGCTGTATCGCTCTCTCCTAGGTTGGCTAAACTGGTCGCACAATTACAGTAAAGACGCATGCTTTTGAGCTACCATGACAGTATGTTTGGACACTGATGCAATAGTCCAAATGGTCGCATAGCTAGAGGGCTTTCATACTACTGCTTCTGGTGTGGACCTGAGTATATTTGCCATCAGAGCTCGGTCCGTAAACTGTTTTTGTCGACGTGACAGACATTCTGACTAGCACATAACTCACCTGTGTTCACTTGTGTATTTGGGCCCACTTTTCTAATATAGCTGCAAGCACCGATACAGGGCCAAACCCCTGAAGTGGCTGTAGCTCAATGCGGAGCAAGAAGAGCAAAAACAGCTGAAATTGAACATGCATGAAAAACAGCTGGTTCAGAAGTTCAGATGAGATCGAACACAGAATGAACAGAAGTTCAGATGAGATCGAACACAGAATGAACAGAAGTTCAGATGAGAACGAACACAGAATGAACAAAATAACGATTATTTCTAATCCAAGAGGATTAAAGATTAGTACAACACTTACCTGAATAACAAAGCCATTGAAATGACACAACATTACACACAATTTTATAAAGCTTTGGACTCTGGACTAAAAAAAAAAAAAAAAGGTTCAGGCTCTGTCCAAAGATCATCTGATCCGATTTTGGACAAAATTGGACAAAATTTAATAGAGCAGTGGCGAAAACTGCGTTCTGTACTTTTCAAAATGGCCACTACTGTAATGGGCAGAGTCTTAATGTAAGATGTTGAATGTGATCAGCACAAAGAGAGAAATCAGCTGAACTAAATTTCATTTTTCCAGAACAAAGGGTTTAAAAGGTAAAACCTTTTAGAAAAGTGAATTTTTTAACTTGTGGTGGCGCTATAGAGTTGGTCCTAGAGACTACAAAATCGGTCCAATCACTATTCATGACCATTTCTACAATTGTGCCAAATTTCAGCATTTTCTCATGTTCCATTCATAGGGCTGCCATAGACACTCCATATGGAAGAAGAAATAATTATTAGGAATGCACCAATATGAAAATTTCCGCCGATACCGATAACCGATAATTCTTTATATTTGAAAGCCGATAACCGATATATTGGCCGATAAATCTAAATCCAAATTTTTATATAATTTTTTAGAGCCTGATTACAAAAACAAAAGTCTCACCATTAAATAATTGTCCCAAGCACACAATTATAATGTTCTCATTATAATTTTATGTAGCCTATATGTTGCACTTAACGCTATTTTCCTTTTTGAAGTGATTTCAATCATATTTCAATCGCTTCAAAACCATCATGGTGGACAGTGCGCATCTGAAGTGTCTCAACTGAAGGAAATAATCCCATTATTTATCGGCTTTAATATATTGGCCAAATTTTCTTATTGGGCCGATAACGATAACATTAAAAATGAACATATATCGGCTGATACCGATATTGTGGCCGATATATCATGCATCCCTAATAATAATAAAGTAAACTAACAATTACAATAGGGGCTACAGTGCTCCTAATAGCATCATATATTCATAATGTACACTAGTGCATTATATCTTTTCATAAATAACTGTAGCTAAAGTTAGAATGCATTATTTACAATATTTGCAAATTCTTTGTTACATCTGAAATTGGTTGATTGTCGTGTTTTAATGCATTATACTTTCTAAAGGTGTGTTCAGTGAATAGATAAGTATTATAACTGCTGTTACAATAATTCATGAGACCAGACAATGCATTACAAAGTGCATTACAAGGCATAATTAATGCATTAAAATACTTTTATAGTGCATTATATAAAGGCTTTAAATAAAGAAGTTTGTTGAGTTTTAGTATAAGCTCTCACTCACATCCTGTTCACCCTGGTTCTTGAGTCTGAAACCACTTAATGTTGTCATAAATGTGTTCTCATAGGCAATCTGTCTAAGTAGGAGTCTTATTCAAAGTAGTTAGTAAAGCTAATTATCTGGAGAGTCAGAGCAGGATGCTAGAGCACAGCCTAGTGATTTATGCATGTGTCTCTTTGTCTTTGCTCTGAGTCAGCATGATTTTATTGTTTTAGGAGATGGAGATGAAAGGAAATAAAATGGTTTAAGAAGGTGAAAGAGCATCCATGTTCTTGCCTTGGGTCCAGTTTCAGGCAACTACTTAAGTGTTCATTACTCATAGGTTAGTGCATAGCTGAGTGAGAAAAGACTGCTTTGAAAAGCTTCCCTGCAGACCTGTTGGGCCGTGATTTGTTGTGGCAGGTTTGCATCTGAGCTCAACTCGGGTCCTGATCTGGCTTTACCTCCTTTAACTCTGGCCAAAACTGCAAATGTGAATAAAAAAAAAAATCGCTAATGGTTTGATTCGTTTAAAATGCATGCAGGAGGGTTTTTTTCAGCCCTTTAATCATATGAAGTGGTGGGTGCGTAGACATGCCGAACGCCAGCCATGCTGTCACACGCACACTCACGGCCCTCTCCCCACCTGACTGCTCCCACATTTTTCCTAGGGAAGATTTATAGTGGCTGGGATGTTGGAGACAGGCCATTACCATGAGCTCTTAGAAGTCATCATTCAAGCAAAGAGGCGAACGCAGCGTCTGCCTGACTCGATGTTGTTAGCATCCTAAGATCATGTAGCAGGGAAACTAACACTGTTGCATTGCCTATTTTGAATTTGAACCATGTTTTCTGATCATGAAAGGCTGTTCAAGAATTCGAATAGCAGTGATTTATGAGGAGGAGAGGGCAGATGATGCGGTTTTAATGTCTGCAGGGATGCACAATATATTAGAAACATATTTTTAATCAGATTTAAGAGTGGTTGCTAGGGTGTTGCTATGTGGTGGCTAGGGTATTCTGAATGGTTGCTAGGGTGTTGCTATGCAGTGGCTAGGGTATGTCTGGGTGGTTGCTAGGGTGTTGCTAAGCGTTGGCTATGGTATTCTGGGTGGTTGCTAGGGTGTTGCTATGCAGTGGCTAGGGTATTCTGGGTGGTTGCTATGCGGTGGCTATGGTATTTTGGCTAGTTGTTTGATTTTTTTTTTTTTTTTTTTGGTAAAAAAATACATTTATTTTGTTTTTAAATTTAAATAAAGGCTTTTTTTTGTTTTGTTTTATTTATTTACCTACATTTATAATGCTGGTGTTAACTAGTTTTTACATTTATAAATTTTGCCATGTAATATTAAATTAATGTTTAAAAACACTAATAATATATATAGGGAAGCACAATAAATTGGAATCATATTTGTTATTAGGCAAGGCAAGGCAATATTTGTTATTAGAGAGATTGGAGAGCTATTTATTTGTTTATTTAAATTAGTTATAAATTACTTCTTTTAGGTAATTTTGTAAAAAAAAAAAAAAAAAAAAAAAAAAAATATATATATATATATATATATATATATATATATATATATATATATATATATATGTATGTGTGTATGTATATATATATATATATATATGTATGTGTGTGTGTGTGTGTATATATATTTGTTACTCTATTTTTACATTAAAATTATTTTTGCCATCTAACATGAACAGTTAGTTTAAAAACACTAATAAAATAATATAAATAGACACCATATTGATTATCAGAGATTTAAGAGCTATTAATTTGTTTCATTTTATTTATTTATTAAATTATTTATTTATTTTAGTTAATTTATTATGTATAGAAATATATTTACATTGTATTAAATTTAAATAACTTTATTTTTAATGAATTTATTTATGCTTTATTTACATTTATTAATTTATCTATGTTTAATAGTATTTAATAGATGTTAAATATTTAATTTTAACATTTAAAGTACATAATGTTGTAATGCATAAATATATAATTATTTATTTATATAATCAATTATTGACTACTTTTTAGCGTGTTATTTTTAATTTAGACAAAATAATATATAATTTTCATTGAAATTAATTTAATTTCTATTGAAAACAGTTTTTTTTTTTAACATAATTATCAGCGTATTGATATCGGCTAGTGCTTGTCTACTTGTAAACTGTTTATATTGCATAAACGTCTTTGACATTATTATCAGTCGTTGACATTGTTTTGAATGTAAAATGAGCATTTGAGATTCACCTGGGGAAACTCGACTTGATTTGACAGGTTTGAGTCCTGATGGTCCAGGTTTTCATCTCTCTCTCTCCATACATAGAGACATGATTTGATGCTCTTGTGGCTTGTCTGTATATGTATAGTAACTTGATCCAGGCATCTTTCATGATGTCAGCAGTTTGGGCAAGTAGAACAAGTGGCAAAGTCATCATCAACCTGTCAGCGCACCGCCAAAGGAGTGGTGTTTCCCAGTGCCGTGAATAAATCAAGCTGTCCAGCACATTCCATTCTCAAGTAGTGCTTTTTTCCTACCCTGTCTCTTCCTTCAGGATTTGGGAGTTCACTCAGTCCAAAGTGGAATTGTGTCTCATGTTGAAGGCACAGAAGTACCTCATGAGAAGTCAGTCACTGAAACACTTCGTCATCTGAACCGGCTCTGTCGGTGGAGTCCTGTATCTTTGATAAGATGATCTAATATGATTCTAAAGTCGATTTCGAATCAGAATATCTTCCCCTCCCTCTTGCGTCGTCATCTCTTCTCTGATGACAAGGGCGGGGCAATCTGTCACTCACATGAGATCCACCAATAGCAAACCACAACCATCCAATCAATTCCCCACAGACAAAATCAAGAACATTTGTTCTTGTTTGCAAAGCGTTTCACTCGGATATACGTCACAATAGAGAAGAAAAGACGACTGCAACTTCCCTTTCATGACAACTTTATACAAATATAATTGTGTAAACTTAAGATATTGAATTTTGTAACACATTAAAATTAAGTGAATTTGATAATACTTATTCTGTTTTCTGATGTTGTGTAATTAGTATTAACTGATACTGAAATCATTTGCTTTGGTATGACAATATACAAGGAATTTTTTCATTCAGTAAACTACATTTTTTATAATATTGCACTTAGGATTGTTTGCTTATGTAAATGGCTAGTTATAATAAATTAAGGTAAATAATATAAATTAATATGAAGTGTTTTGTTTGCACAATGTCTTGACCACCAACCTCCATCAAATCCTCAGTCTCAGTAGGTCTTTAGTTGAAGGATTTCCCTCAAACTAGTCACGTTTAGTCAGGCTTTCCTGTAGCTCAGTGGTTAGAGCATGGCACTAGCAATGCCAAGGTCATGGGTTCGATCCCAGGGATTGCACATACTCAGATACAAATGTATAGTATAATGCAATGTAAGTCGCTTTGGATAAAAGCGTCTGCCAAATGCATAAATGTAAATGTAAATTTAAAGAAAGGCCTGTCCTTTGAACAAGGCCTTCTTTCACAGAAAGCGACTCCCAGACCAAGGTTGATTAAATATCAGTACTGCGCATTCCCTGACCTCTGAAGTGTCCACGCTCCCTCCGCAGAATCTCAGTCCGGCTCTGTCAGATCTCTCTGCTTTGGTTGGAACTCCGTCTTCGCCCAATCACAGCGGTGCTGTTTTGTTTCTTCTCCAATCGACACGAGCGCTTCCATCGTTACGGGCCACCGATCAGCATAAAGCTACCGTTCCTCTGGCAGCGTGACATTTAGAAAGTCTGTTTGTGTTTATCTGTCACAATCTGGCCATTTCCACTGTCTCTCAGCTGAGGTTAGGCAAATCTTTCTCTGCTGACAAATGCTGTGGCATTTCTGAGAAGTTAAAGATTATCATGACCTGTATGTTGGAGATTTGTATCCGAGCTCCTGACTAATGTCGAGCTAAAGAGCATCGCTAATTGCCTCTGCCTGGTTTCATTCTTGGCTGCTTTGAAGTTTCACTCATATTCTTGGAGGCACAAAGCAAATGCTTTATTATAATACAGCCGACTTGAAGGTTGTTTACAGTTTAGCTTTCTAATTAGCATATTCACTTTCCCCATTATCATTTTATCCCTCGTGCATTAGTTCTAATGTTGGTCGCAAGCTGTTGTTTTAAATGCATGACGTGTGTCTGAATCTCATACTGCATTAGTTATGGTAACGTCTGTTTCTTTTTTACTTTGACTGAATTTTAGTGTCCAAAACTGACGTCTGAAGGGGATATTTGTTTTTAATGACCCTACAAGTTTGATTAAAACAAAAATATAAGGAAAATATTTCATATATTTAAAAAAAAAATATATATATAAGGGAAGAACCAAATGTTAAACTTGGTTAAGGTATTTAACTGACATTATTTGGCAAAAAGAGATCAACTACAGCTACAGGTTTTATTTTACATAGAAAAACAAGCATACATTGACTACTACATAATCAGTTATTAATATTTCCCTGGTTCTCTCTTGTTTTTGCATGTGTTCATAATTTGTTCGTATGACAGCCTGGCCAAAAATTATGTTGGCACAATTTGTCATGTTTCATTGTGTTATTAACACAGACTATGCAATATGCTTACAAAATCTTCAACAAATTTATAATAATATTTCATAAAGGGTGAATTTTCCTAGGCTGGACATCACTTTTGGCCACTATTGTACATGGAAAAATTGTTCATTACTTGTTTTGCATTACATATTACATATTATTTATATATTTTGTATTTTTATTGAGTCATTTATACATGTTTTTGCAATCTATTAATAACTAAAAATACAAAGCTATACAAAAAATGCTGCTATTCAGAAAAAAAAAAAGAGTATGTACTCAATATTTGCCCAAAAAGCTTGTACTTCAAGGACTCTGATGTCATCTAGAAAACATTCACACTGTATAGGATGGAATATATTAGTATTTGATCATTTGATTAACTTGTAGATGTAAAACCGGCCCTTCTGTCTCAAACACTGAAAAACATGTGGCAGATCACAGTCATAGCGTAAAATGAATCACTTCTTTTTGAGAACCTTTTCATCATTCTTGTGAAAGCCTTAGGATATAATGTCTGCCAGCCACATAAAGTCATTGTTTTGAATGAAAATGTATTGTGTAAACTGAGAGAAATGACTCATGTGGATGTTGAATAAGTGTGTCTGGAAAGTCTGACTGGAGTCATTGTTAGTGAACCGCAGCGTTTTGGAGAAGCGACAAAAACTAACCTTGACAGTCTAAATGGCAGATTCTGTAAAGAAGTTTGAGATAATATTTACCTTTTTCAGTTGCTCTCAGATCTATGAAGAATGCATTGTATGTTTTTTTGTGCATGCATTCTTAACAATAATGGTTCTTTATTGACATTGATTGCTCGTAAACATACTTTATCAGTAGAAAAAAATTAAATGCCCTTTGAACAATCATTTAAGACATTTCTCCTTATATAGAACCTTTATGGCATTAAATGTTCTTAAACATAGGGACAAGAACCCTAGTGTTCTATATAGAACCCCACTGATTTTTTTTTTCTTTTTGTTAGAGTGTAAGAATGGGTGCAAATTAAGCCAAAGCTACGCTTTATTTTGCATATGGAGATCACAGGTAATTTCCTTCCTTAAA
Source organism: Hypophthalmichthys nobilis (assembly GCA_037950665.1). NCBI lineage: Eukaryota > Metazoa > Chordata > Actinopteri > Cypriniformes > Xenocyprididae > Hypophthalmichthys > Hypophthalmichthys nobilis. The sequence continues at coordinate 1,408,500 of CM075483.1, forward strand.
ATATCTTTTTACACTATATGGAGCCACTGAAATCCCATATGGCAAGGGCTTGGAAAATCTCTTTGAAGTGGTCAGGGTTGGATCAGTAGGATGACCCTGGTTTTGCTCCTGGAAGATTCCCCAGAGTCCTGCCCGCTTGCTAAATGACCGCACTGTGACACCGAAGGTGTCGACGAGAACGGCACGGGTGACGAATGTGAGCTCGACCGCACTCTTTCATGTCACTGCACCAGGGAGACAGTGCTTTATTGTTGTGCGGATGGAGCAATCCCATGAGCACCCCCTCAAGAATGAGCGTTTTAGATATGGGCTTGGACATGTGAGACATTGAAGATCATACAAACTCTAAAAAATGAGCTGTACGTTGCAAGCCGAATAAAGAAGTGAATAATTCATCTACTCAAGTTGGCCTGTAGTTCAGCTGCTATTTGTCAACCACCTTAAGCATGTATGTCAGCAAAGCAGCCCTAAGGGACATTTACGCCGACAAAGCGAACCGAATCCATTCATTTTCAGTGCTAGTTTAGCGATTTTGAGGCAGCAGAGACTGTTGGCGGTCTGTATGACTGACTGACTTCCAGGGAACCCATACAATGAACATTGGAACTCATTTTGGAACACAAATTGACAACATTCTTCAGAAGTAAGTCCACAGAAGAAAGTCATACAGGTTTGAGTGGGTGGGTAAATGACATTTCTATCACTTTAAGCGGTAAAGTCCTTCAGATTAGTCATGTCACCATACGCTTTTAGAAGAAAAGGTTCAGTGGGGTTCTATGTAGAACTCTAGGGTTCTTGACTCAATTTTAAAGAACCTGTTATGCCAGAAAGGTTCTATATAGGGGCTTTCGTTTTCATAGTTGCATAATATGCAAATACAACCAGCAAAATTAGTTCCTATAACTACCCGGTGCCTATATAACTGCGAAATCCCCTAAAACTACCCAATGTGAAAGGCCCTATATAATTGCTATAACCCCTATATAACTGCGAAAAGCTCCTATATAACTACCCTATGTGGAAGCCCCTATATAACTACAAAAGCCCCTATATAACTGCGAAATCTCCTATTTAACTACCTGGTGTGGAAGCCCCTATATAACTACCTGGTGCAAAAGCCCTTATATAACTGAGTGAAAGCCCTTATATAACTGCGAAATCCCCTTATAACTACCCGGTGTGGAAGCCCCTATATAACTACAGGGTCCGAAAGCCCCTATATAACTATCCGTTCCAAAAGCTCTTATATAACTACCTGTGTGAAAGCCCTTATATAACTGCAAAAGCCCCTGTATAACTACCCGATGTGGAAGCCCCTGTATAACTACAAAAGCCCCTATATAAATGTGAAATCCCATATATAACTACCGGTGCGAAAGCCACTATATAACTGTGAAATCCCCTATATAACTACCCGGTGTAAAATCCCCTATATGACTGCGAAAGCCCCTATATAACTACCCGGTGCGAAAGAGAAAAAAATCATGATTCTCAATTTGTCAAGAATCGTCCAGTTCTGCATTCCTATAACTAAAATCTTCCCCAGTTCCTGCGGTGCAAACACACCAAAAAAGCGGGTACTTCCTCCAATAGTTATAGGAACTATGAAAACATTCCTTCTGTGTGAAAGCCCCAAATGAAGTTCCTGACAGAACCCTTTAACGTTCCATAAAAAACCTTTTCTTCTAAGAGTGTAGAGAGAAGACTGTTCCTTGCGACTGTAGTTTCATAAGCCATCTTTCTAAGTATAAACTTTTGACCTTTCCAGCATTCCCCAGATGCGGTGAAACATTAAATCGGATCATTTTATTGCATTGTTTCTTCGCTACCAAATTAACTGCTGCTTCTCTTGACCTCAGGCACAAAAAAAGAAACAAAAATCCATGAAAACAGCAAAGTGCATACCAAAACCAGTCTGTACAGCTTTTGTCCGTTGCAGCAGGAAAGCTTTTTATGTGTGAAAGGAGGTTCAGGCAGCAGGATAGAGTAGTCACTTTGCTTTAGATTTGCACTTGCCTCCTATTATAAAACAGTGGGATTCAGACAGCTTTCAGAAGTATCTCATCACCTGCCTTGGCACTTAAAGGTGTGGGAGTGGAGCTCTTTGAAGCTGCGGCCCAGATGTGCCATTTGGTGTGGCGTAAGGCCACGCAGCTATTTGAAGTTTTCTGTTTGTATGCCTGCCATTTCCTAAATCCCACTCTCCTAGTCGAAAACAAAGCTCTAAAAAGCGATCCATATGAAGGATGGATGTTTTTTGTGCTGGGGATAGGCAGAGTTGAGGGAATCTCGTGTTCTAATTAAATACGTTTAACCCAAGGTCATACAGTGCTGAGAGAGGGGGTTCGTAGTCTTGTCTTAAATGTTTTATTGAGTTTCTTTGAACTCTTACAGCTCGAGGGTGAAGCATAAGCCTTCCTGTCAGAGCTGAGACAATGAATGCACATGTTGGCTTTTAAAGAGCTGCTCTGGAATACCCGAGCTTTGATTTGCTTTTCAAACAATTTGTCACATTTCATGACATATGGTCTTACATCATTGGTTTGTGAAGTTTTCATTGCAGTTCATGTGCGATATGTTGTGTTTTATGCTATAGCGAGGGCTCTAGGTGTTTGGCGTCTCGCTGTCATGTTGACTGACACGTTCTCATGGGTTTAAATGAAATGCCGTTCACACCAAGTGTGATGTTACAAAGCAAAAATTCACATTAAAGTATTAAATGTTGCTTGATTTCAGGGTGAAATTTTGCAGTTGGTCTCATGGGCTTGTGTAGTGACGCATTGTTGCGTTGTAACATCTTGTTGCAGGAAATTTCACACTCCCTATGAATGGGCCTTAAGACTCTGCTCCCATTTAATTGATGGGTTTAGTTCATGTTGATTTTCTTTTTTACCGTTTCTAATAACTCACCAGGCAGAGGGGATGATTCATTTCCTGTCGTCTAATTATTCTGGCCTTGCCGTCACTGCAAAAAAGTTCCATTTTATCTTAATAATGCAGCTTTATGGGTTTGAGTGTGTGTGTGTGTGTGTGTGTGGTAAGGTGTTCCATTTAATAAGAATAATTCAATAATTATTTTTATTTATATTTTGTTTATTTAATAAGCAATAATTGTATTATTATTAGTACCAAATTGTTAATAATAGTAATAACTTTAAAAAAAAGAAAATAATTGTTCTATATATATATATATATATATATATATATATATATATATATATATATATATATATATATATATATATATATATATATATATATATATATATATATATATAATAAACAATAATTATATTAAGTTATGTTGTTGTTGTTGTTAATAACTTAAAATAGAAAATAATAAAAAGTAATTAATTATTTGTAATAAACTACATATTAGCAAGTTATATTTTTATATATATATATATATATATATATATATATATATATATATATATGTATATATATGTATATGTATATATATGTATATATGTGTTAAGTTGTTGTAATATTAACTTTTATTAATATAATTATAAACAAAAATACTATTTTATTTTCTATTTATTTAGGTTATATAACAACAGTGAAGTATTTTTTGTAACTTAAGTACTGAAAAGGAAAGGGACGTCACTATTTTTAAGATTCTCCAAACAAACAGCTTCACATTATGTAACACTTGAGTTAAAAATAAGACTCAAATGCAGTAATGCATTATATTGGATGAGAAATGTTCATTTGAAGTTGGCACTGTTTAACAGCCTCAGAATGGTGTCGATTTCATCACATTCGATCAGAATATTTCATCTTGAGACTGTTATCTGTGACTCCAGATTGAGAATGGCATTGGTAAGCACTTGATGATTTCCATTTAGAGGACGACACTGTCACTGAAGGAACTGTATGCAAACTCAGCCTGTATTTGCGTAAACTCTAACAGAAATCTCGGTTATTCACAGGTGTGTTTGTGTTTATGGAAGTGCAGTGTTTTGCGTGTGGTTTCATGGTGTAATTGACGTGTAGAGCTCAGAGAGCCTCTTTCATTCAATCTGTGATGTGACTCTTACCTTTAAGTAGTGTAGCATTGAAGGTGAAAGAGCACCGATTCTTTTAGGCTGATGTCATGGTTCATCTGCAACAAAATCTGTATGTTTGAGATCATACAGGCTCATAAAGAAACTCTCATAAAAGTTAGTTTCATCAGCCTGTGGTGGAATGAAAACATCAAAGGAAAGGCTTTGATTATATTCTTTGCTATAAAAATGTACACTGTTTACAGTTTATTTCTGGAGATTTCACCAGCTCTGTTGTCTGAGGTATACTGAAGGTGTCATTATTTGTCTGTTTATTTATTTCCTATTTTATGTCAATCCTGATAACATCTTTTCCTATTATTTTCTTATTTTTCTTATTATTTTCCTTTTCTTTTCCCATTTCCTTCCTTCTTTCCCCTTCCTTTCCCATTTCCTTTCCCCTTTCCTTTTCTTTCATTTACACTTCCTTTCCCATTTCCTTTCTCCTTTCCTTTCTCCTTTACCCTACCTTTCCCATTTCCTTTCTCCTTTTCTTTCCTTGCCTTTCCCATTTCCTTTTTCCCTTCCTTTCCTTTCCCCTTCCTTTCCCAGTTCCTTTACCCTACCTTTCCCATTTCCTTTCTCCTTTCCTTTCCCTTCCTTTTCTTTCCTTGCCTTTCCCATTTCCTTTTTCCTTTTCTTTCCTTTCCTTCCCTTCCCCCTTCCTTACCCATTTCCTTTCTCCTTTCCCGTTCCTTTTCCAGTTCCTTTCTCCTTTTCTTTTCCTTTCTTTTCCTTTCCTTTCCTTTCCTTTCCTTTCCTTTCCTTTCCTTTCCTTTCCTTTCCTTTCCTTTCCTTTCCTTTCCTTTCCTTTCCTTTCCTTTCCTTTCCTTTCCTTTCCTTTCCTTTCCTCTCCTCTCCTCTCCTCTCTCTCTCCTCTCCTCTCCTCTCCTCTCCTCTCCTCTCCTCTCCTCTCCTCTCCTCTCTCTCTCTCCTCTCCTCCCCTCTCTTGAGTAATTTTATCCATTAATCACAATATTAAATAAGAAAATTGACTAAGAATAAGACGGATATTTATTGGTCTGAAAATTGACGTATGTATTTAGTTTATTTATTTAACAGTTTATTATTAATAATAATATTATTATTATTATTATTATTATATGCTATGAGAGGCTGGGAAATGTTTTTTTTTTAATTCACCTTTTTGATATGTCATTGAATGATTAATTTTAACTATAAGTTGCTCTAACACACACTTTGCTCTATCTTGTATCTTATTCATATTTAATACTCTAATATCTCTTTACATTAATGTAATTACTTCTCTTCTGCTATCCATTTATTGTTCATGTGCTTTGCTTTCCATATTAAAAAGAAATATTATCCCCACACACAGGTGATCAGTCACCCATGAGTCTTTTTTTTTTAAAACAATTTCCTCATCTCACCTTCTTCATTTTTATGTTCACTTCTCTAATTACATCTTTTCAGGAGTGGGGAAAGTGTTATTAGCCAGTTTCTCGTTTTTCTCAGTCTCAGGCTGTTTATTCTGAACAGACTCTAATGAGCGCTGCTGGGTTTCGCCTAATTGTGATCTAAAACTGCAAACCATTCTTCACTGAAGCAGGTTTAATGGCACATGATGGCAGCACTTTAAGCTTGAAGTGAGACCAGAGATATCAGCTTGAATGAAAAATTCAACCCTGTCAACACATAGACACAGGTGCCCAAAGTTACTTCGCTCCACTTCCTGTCCAGGTGTAAAGAGCACCAGCCTCGCTCTCCCTCTTCCTTCATCCCTCCTTGTCTCTTCAATCCATATTTTCTCTGCTGCGTCCCTCTTTTGTCATCTTCCTCCCCAGTGCTCCTCTCTGTGCAACCCGACACCAGCTGCAGCCTCCTCTCCAAAGAAGCTGCTGCTTTGTTAGAACTTCATTATGGACGGTGCTTTCTGTCCACAGTGCCCAAAACCACAGTCTGACCTCCAGTGACCGAGTCGCACCTCCTCACCTTTGTCAGTTCCCCTCCAGCTATGTGACATAACCCAGTTCCAGCAGGAGACACGCCTGTATCATATAACACTGTCCTGCAAAGGAATTTCTTTGGGAAATGCTACTGGTTCATTACAAAACTAATAATAATGTGCTGAAAGAAAACAAAGCATATTTTTAAGACCATTACTGATTCTTTCTTTTTCTTTCTTTCTTTCTTTCTTTTTCTTTCTTTCTTTCCCCCTGATTTTCTTTCTTTCTTTCTTTCCTTTCATTTCCTTTTCTTTCCCATTTCCTTTCCCTTTGCCACTTTTTTCTTTCTTTCTTTTCTTTCTTTTTCCCTTCATTTCCTTTCCTCTCCTTTTCTTTCCCATTTCCTTTCCCTTTGCCACTTTCTTTTTCTTTCTTTTTCTTTCTTTCTTTCTTTCTTTCTTTCTTTCTTGTTTATTTGCTTATTTACAATTTAATTATTTGCTTGTTTACATTTTTACTTGTTTAATTACTTGTTTACTTGTTTATTTGCTCATATCATAGTTTGACTTTATAAGTATTTATATATTTTTTCAACAATTTATAAAGATTTATTCAGATCATTTGTTTGTATTGCTGTTAATTTATGACAAAGAATACATGTCTTTTGTTATAATTGTGATGCAGTAAAAATATTATTATATTATTATTATTAAAATATTATTGTTATAAGAGTCAATTGAAATATTGAGATTACCCAAAAAATGCCTCTTGTAAACCTCTAGTAAAATGATACATTACGATAATTAATGTTGCTGAAATATGCTCAATCATCATAAAATGTGTCACAATGCAATTATTTGCTCTAAAAATCTGCTGATATATATATATATATATATATATATATATATATATATATATATATATATATATATATATATATATATATATATATATATATATATATATATAATATATATATTTTTTTTTTTTTTTTTTTGGCTAGTTAATTTATTTTCATTTTATTTTGCGCTGCAATATGACCTGGACTTTATGTGAAATTCACCTTTTTAGGAAGGTTTTGGCTAAAAAAATAAATAAAAATACTCTAAATCGAACAAATAATGATTCCAGACTCAGTCAGGGTGTGGCATACAATTAGAAGGATAAAGACTGGTTTTAACAATCTCTACAAGCAATTGAGAGCCCCATCTGCAGCTTTGATTGCCTTCCCTCCCTCTTTCCCTTTCTTTCTCTCCTTCTGTGTCTTTGAGTCACATATGGTGAGGAGATATTGCGGGCTTAGCCCTAAAATAGAATAAATTTAAATGTGTTTGCAAATAAATGAGCTAATTATGACTTTTTGTTCACCTTTAAGGCGTAAGGCTACAGTAGATGGTTTGTTAGTAAAATCAACATCAGTCCAATAATAATAATAAGACCGAAAAGCCATCAATCACAAGCAATAAGACCGAACAGAGCCTCTGAATTGTTCTAGACCAGCTCAAAACCTCATATAATGGGATCATTTTATTTAGCTGTCAGGCTGTTTCTCTTGGTGTTTGGATAAAAATAATTTAGTTTAGCATTTTATATAGCTGAAAGATGGCAAATTTGAGTTGTTTTTGTAAGTTGTCTCAATCTATGCTGCTTTTTTAACTCCAGTTTCTTTGATTTCTAAAGTTTGTTGATATGAACTCTTAACAAATCCTGATAGGAAGCTGTTTTTCTCCGTCGTGGGACTCCATAGATACAAAGAGATCTCACTGTACAACTTCAGTCCACTTAGCTGGAATATTTAAACCGCTGAAGTCTGTGATCTATGAAAGAAGCAACTATTCCATCTGTAAACGCTTCTCACGCAGGACTAGAGTGAGACCGCAGAGCAGACTTGTGCTGACATGTCCCGAATCAGACTCCGTCATCGCAGTCCTGCCAACCATCTGGATATAAACTGGTGCTTTGAGACACATCTGGTCATCAACATGCCAGGGTCCAACCATTCAGACTCCACAGCCAGTCAGGACTGAAATATTCCCATTGTGGTGATAGGACAGCCAGTACTTCACCAAGTGTGTCCCTGTACGCTGACAGGCCAATCAAGACACGTTTCTGTCCTCGTGCCACGACAGGATTAACTGGTCTATATGGAGAGTGTCCCTGTCAGACCAAACAAGACAAAATGTGTACATGTGACAAGCATAACCAAATATGACCACACAACTTCATATTTTATGTGATCTTCCTTTCGGTTCGTGTCCAAAGCATCATCAACCAATTCAAGATCTTTTTTTTTTTTTCTTGCAAAAGCCTCAATCTGTTTTGCTAAGTAGAGAGGGAGACAAATTGAAAAGATTTTCATGATAAACTTGTCAAAATAAATTACAGTGCCAGAACAAGAAGATCTTGTTGAGCGTCTGCAATAACGAAGCTGATCTTTATGAGATGGATTTAATGCCAGGATTGTTGCTTAATTTATAAACCTGTAATATGTATCATTTAGGTAACACTTTAGAAAAAGGTCTCATTTTTAACATTAGTTAATGCATTAACTAACAATGAGCTATATTTATTGCATCATCACTTCATAAAGATGCATTTATTCCCCACAGAGTAACTAATGTTTTCACTTACTTTAGCACATAATTAGACCCTGATTTGATTCCTGTGGTGTAACCGGAGCACATGGACATTATAAGATTATATGACGGGGGTGTTTGCTGTAATGCCTCTGGGTTATCTTATGTTGTGTATGCTAATTCAAACTAGCATAAGCCCTCTAATGACCACTAATTGCTCTAATGAATTAGTTACAGTGAGAGTTCTGGAGAGAGGACAGTGTGGACACTTCATAGGGCCTCACACACACATACTCGTGCAAATACACATGCTCATGCACATACTCATACTCATGCACATACTCATGCATATACATATGCACATACTCGTGCACATACACATACTCATACTCGTGCACATACTCATGCACATACACATGCACATACTTGTACACATACTCATGCATATGCACATACACGCACACATACACATGCACATGCACATACACATACTCTTAAACATATTCATGAACATACTTGTGCACATACTCATGCACATACACGTGCACATACACATACTCATACTCGTGCACATACTCATGCAATACATACTTATGCTCATACTCGTGCACATACACATACTCGTGCACATACTCATGCAATACATGCATATGCACATACACATAGTCGTGCACATACTCGTGCACATACACATACTCATGCACGTACTCATGCAATACATACTTATGCTCATACTCGTGCACATACACATACTCATGCACATACACATACTCGTGCTCTTACTCATGCACATACACGTGCACATACTCATGCACATACGTGTGCACATACTCATGCAGGCACATACTCATGCACATACCCGCACTGAGCCATAAGCATCACAGAGCACCCTGGCATGTCAGTATGTTGAATAGGCTTTGTTTCTTGATGTGAGTTTTATATCAATGGATATAATTACTGTAACTAACGGTAGATGTTTTTCCATTAAGCTGAAATTAAATAAGAATCTTTTTTTTTTTCTTGTTTTTTTCCTATTGAAAGAGATCAGATTCAAGCTCAAGTTTCAGTCTTTCTGTAAAAATCGAACCTCTTGCTTGCTTGAGATTGCGATTTTGCTATAAGTAGCACATATGTTGATAGACGATTAACATTGTGTGTTGGTTCTTTTGAACTGTCCTTTTCAGTGAACTGATCCTCAGACTGTCCTTCATAGCCTTGAATTTGCTTGCAATTTCAATACAGTCTTCTTTGATGAATTCTGGCCATATAAAATTAACCAATAGGAGTGATGATCTCAATGCACTTTTTATATAGCTTTAAATTTTCTAAAGAACATGGCATTAAGCCATTTCTGTACCTTCTACATTTATACACAAGTATAATAAAGGTGCAGAAATAAGATTTTAAAAGCATGTAAAATTAAATATCAGTAACTGCTATTCAGTGTTTTTGAATGTCTCATTTGGTCACCAAGGCTGCATTTATTTGATCAAAAATACAGTTAAATCTGTAATAATGTGAAATATTATTACTGTTTAAAACAGCTGTTTTCTATGTGAATATATAGTAAATTATAATTTATTCCTGTGATCAAAGCTGAATTTTCAGCATCATTACTCCAGTCTTCAGTGTCACATGATCCTTCAGAAATCATTCTAATATGATGATTTTCTGCTCAAGAAACATTTATGATTATTATCAATGTTTAAAAGTTTTGCTCCTTCAGATTTCTGTGGAAACCGTGATGAAAAATCAAGTTTGATTCATTTTTGTGTACCAGTTTTTTTTTAACTCTGTTTCAGTGAATTGCTTGAAAAGCCAGATTTAACAATTTATTTGCATGATTAAAATTGTTCACTCAGTTTTGTTTGCATTTAATATGCCGTATTTGTTATAAATGCCATCTACTCATCTCTAAATTAATCTAACTAATTCTACTGCTGAGACTGCCTGATATTTTATGAATGACCATGTTTTATTCAAATATGGTCATATCTCATGTGTTTATCCATTTCACACTTTAGTTAGTATTTGTGGGCTTTTCTCATGAGATTGATGTCTTGGAAGTGGGAACACTGTGCCTTAGGCTGATTGTTCTGCGTCAGAAACGACAGCCATTTTGGCTCCTTTCCCAGGGAAGCTTTCATTCAGATGTGCAAGAGGGGGTAGGTTGAGAGAGAAAGTTTTAGAAAGTGGTGGAAAGCCAGAGAAGTGAAACAGTGGAGATTTTTAAAACATTACCTCATTGTGTAAGATCCCCCCCATCAGCCGTGTGCAGAACGCATATAATTAACACACTCCGAATGGAAGCATTTAGCTGGAGTTGCTATAGAGACGGAGCATAAAGCTGCGCTCAGGGCTCTGTTTGGGCAGGGAAGTATAATTGTACCCAACCTGTGAAATAAACAGGGACACAGAGGGTGATCCTCATTTTTAAACCCTGATAGTGATTCACCCGACAGCAGTTTTAACACTGTTCGTTTTCTCCCACGTAGATGCTCATCACCGCTGATTCACTTCACACACACATCAGTGTGTGTCTGAGCACCATTACAGACTCAAACAATTCACACTTGTGTGTAAACACATACTATTACGCCCTCTCATCTCGCTGTGCTGATTTAAGTGGTCTGAGCTTCCCAAAGTCAAGAGATGCTCAATGTTTGACTGGATATTAGTAAAAGGAGTTGCTTTGGAATAACTCGGTATGCACACGGCGTACAAAAAATACTGTGGCAAAACCACTGTACAGTTATGATATATATCAGGTGGTAATTTCATAGTACTTTTGGTGTATGCTGTGGCACTGAATGATTGCAACTTACTTTTCTGTGTATGATATATGCATAAATGATAATACATAAAAAAAAAACTAAACACTTTAGTTTAGGGTCCAATTCTCACTATTAAGTAGTTTCTTATTAGCATGCATATTACTAGGATATTGGCTGTTTATTAATACGTATAAAGCACGTAATAATGCTTTATTCTGCATGAATATACCTAATACCTAAACTACTTTACTAACTATTAATAAGCAACAATTAGGGGTTTATTGAAGCAAAAGTCATAGTTAATAGTTGGTTAATAGTGAGAATTGGACCCTAAACTAAAGTGACCAAAACTAATAATTCTATATTTTGAACAATACTGTACATATACTTTATGCATACACTACCATTCAAAAGTTTGGGGTCAGTAAAATTTTGTTTTTTTGTCCTGAAAACAATATGAAGCAGGAAAACTGTTTTCAACGTTGATAATAATCATAAATGTTTCATAAATGAGCAGCAGATCATCATATTAGAATGATTTCTGAAGGATCATGTGACACTGAAGACTGGAGTAATGATGCTGAAAATTCAGCTTTGATCACAGGAATAAATTACATTTTACTATATATTCACATAGAAAACAGCTGTTTTAAATTGTAATAATATTTCATAATTTTACAGTTTTTTTTTTCCTGTATTTTTAATCAAATAATTACAGCCTTGGTGAGCATAAGAGACTTCTTTCAAAAACATTAAAATCTTTCATCTTGAACAGGAGTGAGTGTATGTGTGTTACTATATTATATTTTAATTTTATATATTATATTTTAGGAATGCACCGATATGAAAATTTTGGCCGATAACCGATAATGCGTTATATTTGATAGCCGATAACCGATATATTGGCCGATAAATCTAATTCAAAATATTTATATAATTTTTGAGAGCCTGATTACAAAAACAAAAGTTAAAAGCCATGTCCCAAACACACAATTACAATATTCTTATTATAATTTTATGTAGCCTATATGACTGTACCTGTATTTTCCTTTTAGAAGTGATTTCAATCATATTTCAAGCAATTCAAAACCATCATGGCGGACAGTGAGTGTCTCAGTTGAAGAAAATAATTGTTTATCGGCCAAAACAGGCCGATAACATTAAAAATTAACATAAATCGGCCGATACCGATATGGTGGCTGATATATCGAGCATCCATATTATATTTTTGTGTATATTATGCATAAAAATGTTGTGTGCATACACATTTTCATTATTGATGTATTATAAGGATTATGTATAATACTGTAAACAGATCTTTTTATACAAGTTTACTGAAGAATATTTTAAGTTTTTGTTGTTGGTGCACGTTGGTGTTGTTTTTAAATGAAAGTGTACCTTTGGGCAAAAAACCCCTGATGTTCAGTGGTTTACGGACCGTATGGAAAGCGCTATTTCTGTCCTCGGCTCAGCGCGAGGCGTGCAGTGAAGCCTCAGTGTTTGCCGACTGTCTGATATTGCTCCTCAGGTAGCTAATCTACGTGAAATGGCACCACAGAGACCAGCGCTCGCCCTCCAGCCTCATTCATATTCTATCACATTAACGTGGGATCAGTCCGATATCCAGACAGCTGGGACTCGTGCGTGTGTGCTCACACTCGTGCCTTGTTTGTTCACTTTGCGACAGAACGCCTCTGTGCCTCAGTTTCGTTGGGCCGTGTGTGTGTGTGTGTGTGTGTGTGTGTGTAGCCTGCCATTTCAGGCTTTATTCAAAGTCAGCATCTACCAATGAGCTGATGAGGCAAACGGCACAGCTGCTCCGGAGTCAGCAAGATCATCTCGACGCAGATAATGGCTGCGCGTGGAAGTCAGCGTCTCTGACTCGTGCATGCGGTCGCACAACCTTCACCTTACATGCTCGCCAGTAAATGATGAATGATTTTCTGCCCGATAAATAACTGTCCGCTCCTTTAACCTCAAGACCTCTTTGACGCTGTATTTTTTGCATGTGTGCATGAGAGGACAGGAAGCCATCTGTGTCAGTGTGTCCGCCCTGAGCCGAGAGATGACAGTCTCTGTGATATGGGGAAAACATGGCTGTGTATCTCTACAAGCGTGTGTGTGTGTGTGTGTGTGTGTGTGTGTGTTTCTGCACATACTGTATAAGCACCTCATGAATGTGCCTGCGTGAAACCGAGCAGGTGTCATAACCTCATTACTGGTCACCTCTGATCGTTCTGACTGGAGGGAGGGAGACAGTGTTGTATGTGTGCAGAGTTTGTATCACTCATTTGTGTGTGTGTGTGTGTGTGTGTGTGTGTGTGTTTGTGCAGGTATGACTACCGTGAAATGCTGCACAATTCCACCTTCTGCCTGGTTCCACGAGGACGACGGCTGGGATCTTTTCGCTTCCTGGAGGCTCTGCAGGTGAACACACATCTTTCCTTCTGTTCAACTCTTTTTCTATTTATTTTCCCTGTTCTTTCATTCCTTCTTCTTTGTTCCCTTTTTCTTTTCATTTAATTGGTTTCTTTTTCTTCTATTTTTTTTCTTGATGTTATCTTTCTCTTTTGCAGAAGTCTTTTTTACCTCCTTCCCTACTTGCATCTGTCCTTCCATCCATTCTTTGATTCTTTCTTGTCTGTTTTCAGCGTTTCTTCCTTCTTCACTTCCCTCTGCACTTTTCCCCCTTCCTACCATGCTTCCTTCTCTAAATCCTTTTATTACTTCCCTCCTTCCTTCCTTACTCACTTCCACATTTTGTCCATTCTTCTATCCTGTCTTGTACACTTATTTTTATTCCTCACTTCCTACCTTTCTACCTCTTTTATTCCTTCTTTCCACACTTCTATACATCATTTCTTCCTTTTCCAAATCCTTCCAATTTCCTTATTTCTTCCTTCCTTCCCTTATCGTTCACTTGCTTCCGCTCTTCTTTCTACTCCTATTTCCTGCTGCACTTCCTTCCTTCTGTTCCTTGATCCTTTCTTGTACACTTTCTTCAGCGCTCACTTCCTTCCTTCCTTTCTTGTGCACTTCCTTCCTTCCTTACTTCCTTCTGTACTTTCCTACTTTCTTCCTTCTTTCTTTAAATACTTTCAAGTTCATTCATTCTTCCTTCCTTCCTTCCCATTCTTCCTTCCTTCCATCCTTCCTTCCTTCCTTCCTTCCTTCCTTCTGTACTTCCATCTGCACTATTTTTATTACACTTCCACTTCCACACTTCCTTCCTTCCTTTCACACTTCCTTCTACGCTTCCTTCCTTCCACATTTCCTTTCACACTTCCTTTCACACTTCCTTCTACGCTTCCTTCCTTCTTTCCTTCCTTCCTTTCACACTTCCTTCTACGCTTCCTTCTACGCTTCCTTGTACGCTTCCTTCCTTCCTTCCACACTTCCTTTCACACTTCCTTCTTTCTTTAAATCCTTTCCAGTTCATTCATTCATTCTTCCTTCCACACTTAATTCTGCATTTCCCTACTTACTTTATTCCTTCATTTTCTCTCTCTAAATCCTTTCAAGTTCGTTCATTCTTCCTTCCTTCTTTCCTTCCATCCTTCCTTACATTTTTCGATCCTTTCTTGTGCACTTACTTTCTTCTGCACTCACTTTCTTCCATTCTTCCTTCCTTCTCTAAATCTTTCAGTTCCTTCTTTTTCTTTCTTTCTTCCTTCCTTCCTTCCTTTACTTGCTTCTGCCCTTCTATCTTCCATTCTTTCAATCCTTTCTTGCGCACTTATTTTCTTTTCCACTCCTCCGTTCCTGTCCTTTCTTTCTTGCATGCTTTCTTCTTTCATTCTTAACTTCCTCACTTCCTTCTGTACTTTCGTTCCTTCTGCAATTTATTCATTCCTTCCACTTTCTTCCCTCTACACTCTCTTCCTTTTGCACTTCCTTACTTGTCGCCTTTCCTTTCCTGTCCCCTTCCTTCCTTCCATACTTCCTTCCATACTTCCTTACTTCTCTAAATCCTTCTGCACTTCCTTCCTTCTGTTCTTCTATCCTTTCTTGTACACTTACTTTCTTCAGCACTCACTTCCTACCTTTCTTGTGCGTTTCCCTCCTTACTTCCTTCTGTACTATTTTCATTCCATCCTTCCACTCTTAATTCCTTTCTTCCTTACTTCCTTCCTTCTTTCTCTAAATCCTTTCAAATTTATTTATTCTTCCCTCCTTTTCTTCCTTTCCTCCTTCCTTACTTGCTTCTGCCTTTCCTTCCATTATTTGATCCTTTCTTGTACACTTCCTTCCTTCCTTCCTTCCTTCCTTCCTTCCAAGTTGCAAACACTCATGATACTAATTATAACTACATCCCAACTCTGTTCCTTACTGTAACCTTAAATAATACATTAGTTGACCTCTTTATTATCACCCCCACTAGGAAGATATTTTATCATAAGGATATTTTCTGAAATTTGGCCCTCACTAGTACTGTGAAACAGTTCTGCTCACACACATAATTTTGCACCCGCACCTCTTCACTCCTGGAGTGCAGACCCTCGTCCCCTGTGTGACCACTAGAGCCGAAGCCCTGCGGCGCTCAGCTGACACCTTTATGACCTCTTGAGTGGCAGGTCCTCATTACATCAGACACAACAGCTGCTCATCCCTCGATTTCTACACGTCTCCTGCACTTCAAAGCAAACTCACTTTTCTCCCCTCATCCCCTGTTATATTTTTTTGTTTTTTTTTCCCCCAACCTACATACTTTCTGTAATAATGTGTAACTGTATATTGTGAATTGGATGTTGATCTGTATGCTGGGTATCAGTATCAAGGCTAATGGCTCTTCTGGCATTCAGTGGAAGTGATTTAATATGCATCCCTGTTCTGTTTCTCATTTATCCATGTGCTTTCTCTCTTTGTGCTGTCCTGTAATCAAAACACGGCACGTATGACTCACGCTGTGACCCCGTGTGTGTTTGTAGGCGGCCTGTGTGCCGGTCATGCTGAGTAACGGTTGGGAACTCCCCTTCTCGGAGGTCATCGACTGGAACACGGCCGCTGTGATCGGGGACGAGAGGCTCCTACTGCAGGTCTGAAATCCACTGCATTTTAACTACAACCTTTCCAGGATCTCGGTTATATCCTGTCCAAACACTGAAGTCAGCTTGGTTAGAGCCTTTGGTTGAGCTGGTTAACCATTTTCAAAAATGCTTAACATGATTCCCAACCAGAGATTTGAGGTTCCAGGATTTCCTTTGTTAAAGGGATAGTTCACCCAAAAAATGAGAATTGTCATCACTTACTCACCCTCATGTCATTCCAAACACGTATGAAATTCTTTCTTCTGCGGAACACAAAAGATATTTTGAAGAATGTTGGTAACCAAACCGTTTTGGATGATATTATATGGACAAAATAACAAAAAAACAGACATTTCTTAAAATATTCCAGTTCCACTGAAGTTTGGAATGACAGGATGACAGGATTTAATTTTTGGGTTAACTGTCTCTTTAAACCTATAAAACAGGAATTATGACTTATTGTATTATAGCTATCAAAAGATTAAAATAATCACAACTAATCTTTGTAGTTCCTTTTAAAGGACAGAAAAAAATATTGGATTTGGTTCGTTCAAAAGAAATATTTCAAACTTGTTAAGCTTTGATGATAATTACGTGCAAAAACTGCAAATTACACTTGTTAAACTTCCTGTCTGGACTCGTTAAAGTCTTTCTCTATGATTTTTCCCTAAACTGTGAAAACAAACAAGCTCAGAAATCTACTTACATTCACCCACAATATGGATCGTTTCCAGTTTAAAGTTAATAGTTGTTGCTGTAGTAGTAAAAAATTAGTGTCGTCAAATCGATTAATTGTGATTATTCACATCTAACATAAAAGTTTGTTTACATAATGTGTGCATATATATATATATATATATATATATTATGCATGTATGCACGTGTGTGTACACAAATATATTTATACATGTAAATATGTATATATATGTGTGTGTGTATGTATGTATGTATGTATGTATGTGTGTATATATATATATATATATATATATATATATATATATATATATATATATATATATATATATATATATATATATATATATATATATATATACACTGACACACACACAATACTGTATATATAAATATAATATATACTGTAAATACACACATTATGTAAACAAACTGTTAGATACGATTAATTGCATATAATAATGTTATTTTATTATTATTATAAATACTCATTTTAATCATATTAATGCCTTTAAATAATAATACCGATTTTAACAATATTAATAACTCTAAATGATATCCAATATAATATACAGTACCTTCAAATAAACACACATTAGTGTTGATGAACATACATTAAGAATTGTTTGTAGTTTAAAGCCAGTAGACGTAGTGAAAATAATAATAATACCTTTTTTAGTCAAATAAATGACAATGCTGAATGATATCCAACATAAAATGCCTTTACATAAACACATGTTGGTGTTAATGCACTTGAATCAGGTTGGAAACACTGGATTGTGTTTGACAGATGATATGGTCCTGGAATGACGTTCCTGTCAAACAAAGGATGTCGATCCAGGATCACTTTGTTTGCTCCAAAAAAGTCTGTTTTTTCCCATTAGGACAATGATGCATATTATTCAAGTTATACTGATTTGATTTGTTTAACCAAGCAAAATGAGATGCCAATGTTCTCCTCACACACCCACATCCCCCTCTTTTCTCTTGTTCCATTTGTTTTCTTCTACTCGGTCCTTGTATCGAGCGCTCATACATAACCTCTCTAGCAGCAGGGCGCTGATTTATCGCTCTCTCTCTACGCAGATCCCGTCCACGGTGCGCTCCATTCATCAGGATAAGATTCTGGCTCTGCGACAGCAGACGCAGTTCTTGTGGGAGGCCTACTTCTCGTCCGTGGAGAAGATTGTGCTCACCACTCTAGAAGTAAGCAATGACTGTTCAGTCACGTCGTCTCCTGCTGTCTCACACACACACACACACACACACACACTCTCATTCCACAGCTGTGACACACTGGCTGGGTTTAAATATTTTGACAGGAAGTGTCGAATTATGATGATTTATTAGGGGTTATGCTAAGTGTGTACACGTTCACATGCCTTGTTTAATTCCATATATTGCCTTTATCAGTGTTTTGGAAATGGTGCATGACTTTGGTTCAATGACCTCTCAGAATTATTAGCTTGACTTAGTGCTGCACGATTAATCATTTTTAATCGCGATCATGATTACTGCTTCTCTCGATTAAGCATAATGCAATAGTTTTCAATATCCAAACATTGATTGCAACCTTTGTCTTTTTTGTTGTAAAACTTCATCATAAGGTTTCATTTGTTTAGAATTAGTTAACTGCGTTAACTAACAGCATTTATTAACAGCATTTATTAATCTTAAAGTTAATTTACCAATACATTGTTGAAATTAAAAGTTGTATTTGTTAACATTAGTTAATGCACTGTGAGCTAACATGAACAAACAATGAAAAAGCTTAATGTTTTACCAGTTTTCATAATAGGTAAAGAGAAGGTAAAATAAACCTTGTGTACGAGTTGACATTTTCTTAATGTGTGCTTGCGTGTAAGTGTCAATAATTCTAATGAAATGTAAAAAGACATTTTGTGATTATTCGTTTAACCAGTATCGCACAGGACTAGTATTTGGCTAGACATGCATCTAACAGTATTTGTCCGCTTTAGTCTTTCTCACTCTCACTTTGTGTTTATTTGGTGCCGTTATATATGAAATATATTGTGTCGAAAGCTTTATTAGTGTGACTGCTCCCCCTGCTTTAGATCGACATGCCGTTGCAGCCATTGACAGTGTCATACAATGCATAAATGTCTACAATCAACAAATCACAGTAATTAACCCTACAAGACTATGGGCTAGTGACAGGTCTGTCCAAGCCTCGCAACCTCCCACGGCGTGGGAACAACGTCAGTGCAATTACAGATAGCATCCGAAGAGTTGCTTTCATCCGCTGCCCTCCATTTGGAAGATTGCGGCCATCCTGTTGCGAGATTGAGTCGTCAATCACATGTCTTCAGTCAGTAAAAGGGAGGACATTTAGCTGAGCAAGAGGAACGGTCTTTCATCAGCCGCTTAGATTGGGTTTTTAGGATGACAGGTGGGGTTCTGCAAGGTTGCAAGACCACGGCTTAATATCAACGCTTGTGTCAAATGGTTATTGACTGCGCCGGGGGGAGCGAGAAGAAAACAAAGGAAGAAACACTCAAACTCGTGCTTTTTGTTCACATCAGATGAGCTTTTGTTTGACTTTTGAAATGTCATTGTTTTAAAAATGTTTGATGCAAAGGTTTTTTAACCTTAGTTGAAAATAATGAAGATGAGTCAAAAGATGCATGATGATGATATTTAAATGATTTGAATAAAATAAAAAGTGAAAAAAATATAATATATAACATAGCATAACAATGCACAACATCATAACAAAAATGCAACATCATAACACAGCATCATAACATCACAACATCATGACATAACACATGACATAACATAACATAACATGACAACACAACATCATAACATAACATCACACCAACATAACATTACACAACATAAAATAACACATCATAACATATCACAACATAACATCAAAACACATCACAACATAACATCAAAACACATCATAATATAACATCACAACACAACATCACAATATAACATATCACAACATCAGCATAACACCATAGCAACATCATAACATAACATCACAACACATCATAATAACATAACATCACAACACATCATAATAATATAACATTACAACATAAAATAACACATCATAACAACATAACATCACATCAGCATCATAACATTATACAACATAAAATAACATCACAACATCATAACGTCACATCATAACATCACATCATATCACATCATAACATCACAACATAATAACAACATATAACATCACAACATTATAACATCACATCATAACATGATGTTGTGATGTTTTGATGTTGTGATAACATCATAACATCACAACATCATAACATCACATCATAACATCACAACATCATAACACATCATAACATCACATCATATCACATCATAACATCACAACATAATAACATATCATAACATCACAACATTATAACATCACATCATAACATGATGTTGTGATGTTTTGATGTTGTGATAACATCATAACATCACATCATAACATCACAACATCATAACACATCATAACATCACAACATTATAACATCACATCACAACATTATAACATCATCACAACATATCATAGCATTACACAACATAACATCACAACACAACATCATAACATAACATCACATCATAATAACATAACATTACAACATAAAATAACACATAACATATCACAGCATCATAACATATCATCACAACATCATAACATAGCACATCATGCTTAACCAAGCAAATAAATTTGGTTGTTAAGAATAGTTTTTATCAATTATGGATTATTTCTAAACTTAAATCATTTTTGTCTTTTCTAGATTTGGAGAAGGTATTCATGCTTTTATCACATCACGTTTAGATTATTGCAACTCATTGTATTTGGGCCTTCCTCGGTCATCCATTGCTCGTCTCCAGATGGTTCAAAATGCAGCTGCAAGGATGTTAACCAGAGCAAAGAAATTTGACCGTGTCACCCCAATCTTAGCATCGCTCCATTGGCTTCCAGTCCATTTAAGGATTCAGTTTAAATTTCTGTTGTTTGTTTTTAAAGCTCTTAATGATCAAGCCCCCTCTTATCTAAAAGATTATTCTACGTTCATCCAGCAGATCCTTAAGGTCTTCTGATCAGTATCTCTTGTATGTCCCTCGATCATGTTTAAAAACTAAGGGCGACAGAGCTTTTTTCAGTTGCTGCCCCTCGCTTATGGAATCAGTTGCCACTGGATATTCGCCTTGCACCTTCTATTATCATTTTTAAGGAGAGGCTGAGAACGTATCTTTTCTCCCAGGCGTTTCAATCTAATTTTAGTACTGTGTTATTGTAGTATTGTCTTCTATGTTGTTTTCCTTACTTACTTTACTATCATAACAACACATCACATCACATCATAACATAACATTACACAACATAAAATAACATCACAACATGACATCACATCACAATCATAACAATCATTCAAAAGTTTAGGTCTTTAGAGATTTTTTTGTTTGTGAAAGGCTGCATTTGTTTGATCAAAATAGTTAAAATAGTAATATTGTAATTGTATTCATTTATTTGAATGGTTAGGGCTTCTGTAACATTACAAATGTCTTTACTGTCAGTTTTTGATCATTTTAATGTGTCCTTGCTGAATAAAAGTTAATTTAATTAAAAAAAAAAAAAAAGAAGTGATCCCAAACTTTTGAATTATATAACATTACATTACACAAAAAAACATAATATAATATAACATTTTAATATATAATGAAAGTACAATTATTGCATATGACATGACAAAATATTGACAATTTAAAGCAAAAAAAAACCTTAAACCCGTGTAAAAATAACACTGGGTATGAAGATTCGGTCATTATTTTTGTGATTCTGTTTGGTGCCACTAAATTACCTTACCTTGAATGTCTCATGTTTCTTTACCATATTAATTGAACGCTTGGATTTGTTGTGTAGATTCCTCTGTTTACTCATTCTAAATCAACATCCTTAATTAGTCCTAACTGTCGTTATGCAGAACGAGTTTATCATTCACCTCCCCATACACCTGAACTAATTATGCAGCTGTGATTCTGTCTATAGAAAATCTCTGTCTGTGCTTGAATATTTCTGTGCGTTGAATCTGGCATCACGAGGAAAGCACTCCAGATGCTGCTCAGTAAATTCAACAAGACTTTTGTCATTTGAACGACAAAAATGCCTCCAGGCTGGTATTAAGAAGCTGCGATGAAGACACAATCTCAGAGACGTCCAGCTTGTATGAAAACCCATTCCAGTTGCCAACGATTAGGCTGTCACTAAGCCAAGCCGCTTTCACACCAAAGGGCACAATATAAACCAAAAACGACGTCGACGACAAAACATCCTATCAGTCTTTGTCTCTTTTTACAGCAGCCGAGAGCCTCACTCAAGGCCAGAGAAGCAATTGCTCGTCTTAATGCTGGGAGCGGCTGATTGGCACGACGAGGGCGCTGAAATCACTGGGGCATTTGATCATTTGTCTCATAGTTTATAGACCCAGAGCTGCACCTCAACTTGAAGTTTCAATTCGAAACATTAATTTACCCCTTCACAAAGCTCTCATGGTCGAGGAATTTAGCTGGAAGTGTTTACGGTTTACTCAGACTGTTTGTTTACTTGTTTGTGTAGATCATACAGGACCGAGTGCTTCAGCAGACCTCCAGGAGCAATCTGATGTGGAACAGTCATCCCGGCGGGCTTTTCACACTGCCGCAGTACTCATCCTACCTGGGCGACTTCCCTTTCTTCTACGCCAAACTTGGTAATTGACAATCACCTTCTTTATAGCGCATAGTTTGACAAAAGCTTTTCTCCGCTCCTCAGATACATAAAACATCAGCCTATATATAAATAAAGTGTTTCTTGACTGAAGAAAAAGCTGTACTTATTCAGACAACCAGTTCTTTATTCATCATTGCATTGCAAACAAGCAGAAACGTTACAAACTGCATGCAGCACTTCATTTATGATTGAGGTGGGCGGAGTTATGAGGTTTGACTGACAGAATGAGGAGCCAATGTCAACATCTGCAGTTACGACGCTTGTTTTGAACAATGTAAGGCACTGTTACTGACAATCCTCATTTTGGCTGCGTGAGATTCTCCAGCTTTGTTGTTGTTGAGCAACCGAAGCGTGAGCTGTTAAAGCTCCGCCCTCTTCTGGAAAGGGGGCTGGGAGCAGCAGCTCATTTGCATTTAAAGGGACACACAAAAACGGAATGTTTTTGCTCACACCTAAATGGGGCAAATTTGACAAGCTATAATAAATGATTGAGTATGTGTATATATATAAATACATACATACATACAATTAATGTTGATTGCATTATCAGCAAATAAATTAAACATAAACAGAATAAAGATTTATTTTCATCATACCATCCATTAAATCACAAAGCTGATAATGTATAGTCACAAAAAAATGTACAAGTATTGTCATCCTCATTTTCCAAAGTAAGGTAAATAGATAGTATTTCCATCAGCTTCTGAATTCGCTCTGTTTTCAGTTCATTTATGCTCACTGCATAGGGAATAGTGAACAAGTGAGTGATTTTGGACACAGCAAAAGTTTCTCTGACTTTAGTATTGCGACATCCTTTTCTCCTAAACTTTTAGAAACTAGTCCTGCATGACGTTTTGAGGTTACGTTCAAATGTTTCCTGGAATTAATGAGCTTTCTAAGACATGACAGACAGGCATTATGGGACTTTCAGATCCTCTTTCATCTTTTACAGACGTGGGTCTTCTTGTCACAGCCAAATGTGTGACTAGCCTCATTCAAAACCCAAGTTGTGTTGTCTCTGGTTCTGTCCTGTCGTCATCAGATTTATTTTTAAATACCCTCTCCTGTCATCTCTTAATTGCAGAGGTGGCTTGATATCTACAAATTTACCATGTAGCTAAGTGACAACCATTGTACGACGTGATAGATTATCGACGAGCCCTGTGTAATTGGATCGCAAAATCCATATTCACAATCTAAAGTCGCGCGTCGCACAGTTGCTAATGCAGCCCACGCACGCCTCTGTCTTCATCTGCAGTGCTTGTCAGGCCAATCAATATGAAGCCGTTGATTGAGCACCTCTTGTTAGTGGGAAAATGCGAATGTAAAAAGAAGAGTGGTAACCCATAAGAATTATCATCTTGTATCTTTGCAAGAATTATCATATTATATTGTCACCGCCGCACCAATTAAACATGCTGAGTTATTTTGAGATGAGGGAAACACTCGACAGGATGGTGCCAACTGTCTGTTATTATTATCTCATGGGCAATAGTCGGGGGAATCTATAGAGAGAGATTAAAAACAGTGTGCATGATATTAATGCTATTATCGTTGATTGTAATTAAACATGTCGTTTGTTTAATAACTGTAAAACTTGGATTAATTATCTCCCATTAAATCAGTCATACTCCATGAAGAGGCCTTTTACAAAGTCTACTAGAACAGGTTTTCCTGCTTGAATGTTGATTATTTTCCTCATATTCTCCATTGTTGCAGCTCCTTTCTTCCCAGTCTGTCAGTAACGCTCTGTTTAGTTCCTGTCTCTATGAAGCCCCTCCTTCTGAAAAGCACAATGTGCTCTGATTGGTCGGCTGGAGCGGTGTGTTGTGATTGGTGTTTGGGAAATGTTCCGCCCCTTACCATAACCGCCAGTTTCAACACACTACTGACTAACTCAACCAGGCCCCGCCCCTTTATTAGATATTTTACACATTTTACCATATTTAAATCCATTCCATAGAACTCCATTGATTTTTTTTTTTTTTTTTTTTCGCCCCCAAAAATATGAAAAAGTCCAGTGAATAGGTTCTGCATAGATCTCTTTTATATAATTTTTGTATGATTATGGTTCTAATCCTTTCAAACTAATTCTCTTGTTTTTTAGGGATCAAGCCAAGTCCCAAGTTCACTGCTGTTATCCATGCCGTCACGCCGCTGGTTTCTCAATCTCAACCCATTCTCAAGCTCCTCGTCTCAGTGGCCAGATCTCAGTACTGCGCTCAGGTAAGAGCACCTGATTAATTCAGGAAATTAATGGGAAATTAGTGCATATATTATTGCATACATATATGCATAAATCATTGCATATATTATTGCATTTGGTGAGAAAAGACCTAGATGAAAATGCTTTTTTGCTGGCTTTAGTGCCTTTTTTTATCAATGTTTTTGTTCATAATTAATAATTCAATATTTATTATTTTTTTAATTAATCAGACTTAATGAGTGGTTTTCGACCGGGAGGCCTCAGAAAAATTCCACATTAATAAATGATTACTAATATATTAAATATATGAAGGCCCCGCAAGATATTTGCTTCTGCTGTAAAGAAAAAGCTGCTCAATTTTAAACTTTTTTATTTACAGGAACTAGGAGTGACTATATAAATTAATTTAATTAAATATTGAAATGTTTATATAAATATTCTTAAGTATATTTGTAATACAACATGCACTTAAAATAATTAAATAAATTAATTATAAATAATAATTAAAATAATTCTGTTTCAATAACGTTTTTCAGGGTTTACATTTTATTAAAAATGAGCTTACATGACTTTTTTTTTTTTTTTAGTCATTTGTGATTACAGGTTTTTTTTTAACATTTTTTTTACTCACAAATAGCAATTTCTACCCAATAAAATATCAATAACTGGAAAAATGTTTATTTCTTATAGAAATGTCCATGATTTTTCCAGTTCTAGAAGTCAGAGTTTTAAAATACCTCATATATCCTGGTTTTCCAAGTCTGCAGGATCCATGGTTCTTCAGTAAAATTTATCAATAAAAATACAAAAATATGACAGCTAACATCTTGAGTTTTAGCTGTTTTCACTTAAGGTATATTTTGTCTTATTTTAAATCATTTTAAGCCCCCTTGGAACTGTGTAGTGGCCCCGAACATTGGAAAATGCTGAAATTTGTTGACGCAATTTGGTCTGATGAGGACGCCAAGCGATGTTGTGTTCCTCTTGAAGACGAGTGGATATCTCTCAAAGTTAAAAGCGATTTGAAGCGTCACACTTTGCATCTGGACGGCTCGTCTCTGCCGCCCCCTCAGTTTTTACACCCCTCTTAAACCTCAGGGACTAAATCAGAGCCCAGCAGCCCGAGAGTTTCCATGGCATCCACTGCCTTCTGAAGTGTTTACCACCCTGAGAACTGATACGTATTGATTCCTCTCTATCGTGCAGGAGAGAGAGAGAGAGAGAGAGAGAGAGGGGTTAGTGGGGGAGGAAGACGAGGGGAATTAAATGCAACACTGACTACATGAAGTATGTTGCGCTCACACAGGCTGGCTTTTTTTTCTCAGACGGTTCTCCGCGGGAGGGCTTGAAAAGGCCGCCGAACGCTCGGCTTTTGTTTCTCTGAATTGAGCACGCTGAAGTGGAGGGATGGGAATAGCAATGCTAGACTCCTTTAGCTACAGTTCTTCAGCTGGAGTCTTTGCACTGAGGAGAGGAAGTAGAGGAAGAAGGGATATAAATAAACAAGA